>JADDOH010005789.1:0-69107 GCA_016648135.1 Agrypnia vestita | reverse complement strand
TGCCGCAAAAGTAAACACAGTGCGTTTTTGGTTCCAAGTTTTTCGTTCTGGAAATTTCGACCTGCAGAACAAGCCCCGTGGACGGCCGGAGACCAAAGTTGATAATGAAGAATTGAAGGCTATTGTGGAAGCGGATCCATCGCAAACCACATCCGAGTTAGCTGCAGGCTGCGGTGTTAGTGATAAAACTGTTTTAATCCACTTGAAGCAAATTGGTAAGGTGAAAAAGCTTGAAAGGTGGGTACCTCACGAATTGAGTGAAGCAAATCAACAAACGCGCGTTGACTGCTGCGTTGCATTACTCAACCGGCACAATAATAAAGGGATTTTAAATCGAATCATTACCTGTGATAAAAAGTGGATCCTGTACGATAATCGGAAGCGCTCATCGCAATGGCTGAACCCTGCCGAACCAGCCAAACCATGCCCCAAGCGAAAAGTGACTCCAAAAAAGTTACTTGTGAGCGTTTGGTGGACTAGTGCTGGTGTCGTTCACTACAGCTTTCTTAAATCTGGCCAGACGATTACGGCAGATGTCTATTGTCAGCAACTGCAAACCATGATGGAAAAGCTAGCTGCTAAACAACCGAGGCTGGTTAATCGCTCTAGGCCACTGCTGCTTCATGATAACGCTAGACCACACACTGCACAACAGACGGCTACCAAATTAGAGGAGCTTCAATTGGAACGTCTAAGACATCCACCGTACTCTCCGGACTTTGCCCCAACAGATTACCATTTTTTTCGAAATTTGGATAACTTCTTGCAAAGGAAAAAATTCAACTCCGATGGGGCAGTCCAAACCGCCTTCAAAGATTTTATTGATAAATGGTTTTTTTAGTAAAGGGATTGATGAACTACCTATGAGATGGCAAAAGTGCATAGATAGCAATGGTACATACTTTGATTAAATAAATATATTATAATAAAAAAAAATCGGCATTATGTTCCTCCCATACTAAACGCCAATTTCATATGTAAGGACCTAATATATTTCATTATAAATTTGATCAGTAATTTGTTTAATAAATACATTAAAGTTATGAAAATCTCACGTGTGTTGTTTCTCAAGACCTGGTCATCATTGCAGAATGTCTTGTCACATATGTGTATAGCCTTATCGTGACCCGACGCGTAGTACAGTCTCCCGAAGTACGGCACCACTGCGGTCGGCTCACTCTCTTTGGGAATCGGAACCTGAAAATCATTGAGTGTTAACATTTTTACAGCTTGAAAGGCCTTCAAAAAAATTGGCGAAATTCAACAAAATACCTTTACCAAATATATACCTTAAACAAATATCTACATATTTGTTTCAAATATGTAGATATTGTTGTATATTTTTATTATGTTAGATTAAATTAAAAAATTTCTTTGAAAATAATGGTATTTTTCATATACATTCCATACGTCAATAAAAATATTAAGATTTTTTTATGCCATAGTGTGGAACAAAAATATTTTTTTTCAATTTACTCAGCAAGATTTGATAATATCGTAAACAAAGCGTATACTATGTTGGGATTTACAACCAGAATTACTTACGACTTTAAAAATCCTTAGTCTAAAAATTCTCTATATATCACTAGTACAAAGTATCTTGGAATATTCGTCAGTTATTTGATCACCATATTACATAACACATGTTGCAAAAACCAAAAGAGTGCAGAAAAAGTCAAACCATATCGCACTCCCGCAAGTATAGAGTCATAAGTCAAAAAATCTCAGTTTTGAGTTAAATATACATTGTTCGGGAAGATCCACTCTATCTTCAAAAAAATCGTCATAACTAAGCTTCAATCGTACGCCACTAGATAGTTGTGTGACTGTTTTTGGTTAAATGTTTTTTCGTCCACCTCCTTCTCAAACAGTGTCATTTCTGGACTTGAATCGGGTGCGTATGTGTTACAGTGAATCTGTTTTTCTAGTGAGTCCATCATTCACTGGCATTTTAGAGAAATTATATTCAAGGTCATTCTTATCATATTCAAAGAGTTTTTCACCAATAGAAATGAATACAATATTTTAACTTCTACTTACTAGTGAATTTATTGGTTTCCGAACTGTCAAAAATTAAATTTGACAAGTCTGAAATCCGTTTCCGTAAAAATCTATGCTTTTAAACGAACTTTTATTTATCCAAATTGAAACAACCGGGCCTTGAATAACAATTTAATAAGTCATTGCGTGAACAAGGTTCTTACTGCATTATTAATTTCTTCTGTGCATATCAACATTATGTAGGTAACGGATATTATTAAAATAGTCATTTTGAAGTGTTGAAAGTTGAAAGTTTCGGCTGCACCAATTCTTCATTATATGATTTTATAACAAGATTCTAATGGCACATGGACCTTGTTTTTCAAAATTTATTTTGCGTTTTGTGTCTCATTCTACACTAGTCTAGTCCAAAGTCACCACAAAGCGACAGTATTTCTAATTTTTATCCTTTGAGCGATAGCATATTCTCTGTTCTGTGGCGATAGTTCTGTTTCTCGAACTGTCACACTTCTGGACTGGATTAGTTTAGGTGGGTAACTAAAACGTAATATATTTTTAAAATTTTAATCGCGAACACTTACGAAATTCTGATCATCTTATAATTCAAAAGACAGTCGATTAAACTCATAAAAATGATACGGTGTGAGCAAGCTTCACGTCTGTCACCGACGTCGAGCCGAGTAAGTTTGCGAACTTAAAAACCGCGCACTTTATGTTGTACGTCTACCACCCACTTTACACGTGCTTTACACAGCGCAAACAAGAAACGCAAATGACATTAGACAAATTTTTGATAAAACGATAGAAAATTGGAAATGCAGAATAATCTGAATGAATTCAAACGTAAATGATGACTTAGAATCTCTTTGATTTTTTGTATTTTTCGCATCGAGTGTTTGTTACTTGACGCACTTTTAAAGGTTCGTTTAAAATTAATAATACCAGGTGTATGTTTATTTATGTTTCTATATTTGTAAGAAATAAACTTTTGTTGTATTGTTATAAAAAAAACATATTTAATAAACTTAATTGACAAAATACATATTCATTAATAAAAATTTTCCCTTAACCCCCCAATATTTACATGGTGACATAACCTCGTTTTGTTCCGGCAGTCGTCAGATATCATAAAAAACCCGAGTGCGCGATCTTTCAGCCGACACCTTACTTCGCGATTCGTATTCGTTTTGCGGTGCCGCTGTCCTATTTTAATTTAGGAGTTAAAATAGGACCGCAAAATGAATAAAAATCGCCTAGTGAAGTGCCGCCTTTATACTTTCTACGCTTTAAGAATTACGTGTACAAATTGATAGTTTCACCGATATATTGTCTATGCTTTGAGTAACGCGCGCATTCGTGAACAAAATATATTTTCACGGATAATGTGTAGTGAATCTGAGAATTCGTTGATTTAGATGTTTTCACTGCCCAGACTCTGCCCGACTGGGAAAAGTACATTTCTACTAGTGAAAGTATAATCTCACTAAAAATGCAAATTCGCTATAACATATGCATATTTCGTATTTCTATTCTCAAATATAGTAGTATATCAAAATCTGATATTATTTTAGAAGTAAAGTGGTGTTGAATGCAATTATCACATCTCTAGTAGAGTTGTAAATCAAAAAGTGACTGTTGTTGACTGAGGTAAGAGCTAAAACATAATATTTTACTTCTCAATTAAAGACATAAGTGGAAATATGAAAATCCATTTTCTTAACATTAACCTGAACCCGTGGAACATATAAATCAATTATTTAGTTAAATATTTTTACATGTTCACATTATGTTAATATTCTAAAATATATATAAGTATATATATATATATATATATATATATATATGCATATTTATGATAGAGCAGGTTGAAGACACTTGTAATTAATTGGTCTTAATAATAATGTATAATTCTTTATGTATCCTGTACCCATTATTCTGTTAGTGTCTCATTAAAAAATTGTAATAATTTTACCGTAAAAACTTTCTTATCGGCAAAGTCATAATATTGTATGGTCCAGCTGTGTTTGTTCACCCAGTACAGGCGAACTGATGCAAAATCCATAGACAGACCTGAAAATGGAGATTAGAACACATGAGAATCGAATGCAGAAAGAAAAATATTTCGGCAATCGGCAAAAAAATGCAGAAAAAAAAACATATTCAACAAGAAAAATCAAACAAACCTATCGCATTGCAGTCAGTAAAGACTCAGTACTCACCTCAAGGGCGTTTCACACAAAAAATATATATACATAATTAAAAAACTTCCTGGCTAAAAAACTTATTTACTTATTCAATAGATGACATGCAAAAAATATAATTAACGTTTAAAACTATAATAGTTGGGAGTGCCAGGAAGAATCAGGTGTCTTCGCAGATTGCATTCTAGGAGTGGAAAAGATTAGGTTGTGTTGTAACGGTCTGATTCTATAGGTTTTTATATGATTTTTATCACAAGTGCGCCTTAAGTTGTTTTTTAAACTGTGGTAAGCTGTCTGTTTGTCTCAGTTTATTAGGTAGTTAATTCCACAACTTTGGTCCAGCCACCGCGAAAGCACGGTCACCGAAATTGGTTTTGTGGACGCGACTTACTTCAACTAACCTACTCACATCAAATGTTGATGCTGAGCGAAGCGTTAGTTATAATAATGACATCCAACAAGATATCAATTTATTTATTTTAAATGTTTATTTAATTCCACATTGCGCTGTCTCAAGAATCTAAAACATTAAGAACTAAACATAATGAAAGTCTTTCCAACAATCCAGATGAATATCTAAACAGAGAGAAAAATTTGACAATTCACTTACTCTGCGGCATTTTGAGATCTTTGGAGGTGTTCTGTGAAACGAGAATGTCTCTGTCGGAGCCATCCATGTTGCTCTTCTCTATGGCGTAGAGGCTGTTCCTCATGTGTGCCCAGTACAGTTTTCCTCTGAAACAATTTTGCTTCAATCAAATATTTTGATAAATCATAAACTTTTCTACAAGGCAATTGACATTTATTATTTAAATTTGGTTAACTTACATAAACTAACTTAACTAAAACTAACTACATAAACTTACATAACAAACAAACTTAATTTACCTAAACTAAACATTGTACACTTTCTCATAAGTATTCAATTGGCTTAGTAGGAGAACAAAAATATTCCAAAAATACGTAGTACATTTTATTTTTAATATATCAAGTATTTATTAATTAATATTAATATCGAGTAGCTCATCGGTGCGGTGGTCACGACGATACCCTTGTGATCTGGTGGTCTATTTATTCAAAAAATATATTAAATGATAATACATGATGCCAAAAAACTTGTAGAAGACAGAGTACACAAGACAGTATGAGGAACACAAATTTTCAATATATTATAGCTAGTAACAAAAACTTCAGGGAATCGTATTCATTCAATTTTGAACAGAAAAAAAAAATATATTTTTAATTTTTTTTACACTTCAACAGGCCGAGAGATACATATAACAGTGATTTCAATATTTCAATTACAGAAGAAGAAAGGAAAAAAATTACATTTGTGAATAGTCAACAGTTAGGAGAATCGCCAACAGTTACGGAGATAAGTGACATCAAATTTTGCAATTTTTTTTCAATATTTATGACATATTTTATGAATGTAATTTATACTGAATATTAAAAATTCATTAGCTTTTTATAGAACATCACTGCACTAACTTATACGCAATATCAAAAATTTGTTGCTTTAATACAAATCGAATAAAATGATAAAAACCTTGCAAAAAAACTTTTTTCTATTTTTGCAAGGTTTTTATCATTTTATTCGAATTGTAGAATTTATTCGACTTTTGTTAGAAGCCTCAACAACCGTCGAGCTTGCATGCGAAGATGTATGAATGTAGATTAAGCGAAAGTTGTATGTCAGGACAGAAGAGTATGGTGCTCTATCCTCTCTGCCTACCCCCACGGCGAAACGGCGTGATGGTAA
This sequence comes from Agrypnia vestita, assembly GCA_016648135.1. Taxonomy (NCBI): domain Eukaryota; kingdom Metazoa; phylum Arthropoda; class Insecta; order Trichoptera; family Phryganeidae; genus Agrypnia; species Agrypnia vestita. Next base: position 63,143 of record JADDOH010005789.1, on the reverse strand, counting down.
GTTAGTTAGTTAGTATTCGACTTGTATTAAAGCGAATGAATTTTTCATAATCAACATAAGTTACTGTAATGATAGTTAAATTTTTTTCAAAAATTAAGTCAGAAATATTGGAAAAAAAAATGCAAACTTTGATACTGCATATCTCCATAACAATTGATGTTAGGTTATGGTTGCTCGAACATTTTAGACGCATAACATAGGCTACTGGCATCTACCGGCCAAGATTCTGCTGCTAGCTTTGATACACCCTGTATGTACACACAAAAACACTTACATATACATACATGAACAAATTGTGTAATTAAATAACATCGCATACGTTGAACAAGGATTATCAAACAAATTAACGGTGAAACGATCATTAAGCAGATAACGGTAGCGACTCAATTTGTGCATTTCCTAGTATTAAAAGTCTGTTGATGGTATTTTTGATGAGTAGTGTTAGTATGTGGATGGATGGAATGAATGGACGATAAAAGGTCAGGGGCATCCTAATAAAATCTCTCAAATATTAGCGTAATGTTTGCCTGTGTGTAGACCAGTAGGCAAGTACGTCAGAAGGTGAAAAGTCAAAAATACATCTTTAAAATGTTCTCTAACAGGTGGACGATAACGGAATGAATCACAAACTGACCTGGAGGGGTCCACAGCCAGTCCGGACACTTTCTTCAGGTCTTTGCCGGATATGACGACCGCTGTGTACTCTCCGCGGAGGTTGCACACAGAGATGTGCTCCTTGCTGCCCGTGGACGAAAAAAACATGAGGCCGGATATCCAATCCACGGCAAATCCGGAAGGGTTCTCTATGCCGGTATCGATGATGCTCTGCGTCGGGCCGGCGGTGAGACCCGTTTTTTTAATTTCGTTTATCTAGAAACAGAAAGTGAAATAGTAAAAAACTATGTAAAAATGGACTTTCTTGATTACAAAGACATCTCTCAATAGAATCCTTTTGTTACCTTTGTAACTGTGACAATGAACAAAGCTACATCCACTAAGTTTACGTAAAAGTCATGCTGCAACTCACTGCATGCTCCTGGTTGATATAACCTTTTTTTTTTTACACAAAAACAAGTTACCAAAAAATAAAATTGCCCATATTTTGTAAAGTACATAATTTTAATTTGAGTAGCTTATTGGTGTATTGGTCAAGACGCTCGCCTGGTATCCAGAGGTCGGTGGTTCGACTCAGTTCCACTACCAGCAAGTTAGTGCTATTTTCATAATACAATCATGTAGCTTAGTTTGAAAATGGTAAGAATATTGATGCGACACGTATACCGTGTTCACGTCTCTATTTTTAGGAAAGAAATAAGAAGAAATGATGGCTCCGAAACCGGTTGGTGTTGCCAAGAATACAGTGGTTTAAAACAAGTGAATTTGTGTTTTATTTAATTAGAAATAAAAATTCTGTACAGTTGCATTTTTCTTTAGGTAAAAATACTTTCATATAATATTTCAGGAGCCAAGTGAAAAAACAAAATGTCATCATATATATTTTTTTGAAACCGGTCATCCTATTTGAAAATAGGTGACCATTTGCTAGTCAACAAACCGACTCTTCTGTAACCGCTCTCTGGTGGCGTGTCAAATGAATGCGGGGGAACGTCGAATTGAGTAACCCAATCGTGAATCAAAGCGCATTGAATAAATTTTTAACAATTCTTAATCCTGAGCTGACCTGAGCGCAAACAACTTGCAATCACGAGATGGTACAAGTGAAAAAAGTGCGTGTAATCGAGAATTTTACACTACTCTACACCTTTCACAGTTTGTAAGTTTTTTTTTTTTGTTTTTTGTTACAGATTGTAAATTACGAAAAAGGTCTGGGATCCTGGAAACATTTTGAAACGATATTACCCGTATAAGAGATGACAGACCCACCGCACAGACAATGTGTGTTGTGTCGAGACAATGAAACTGGTGAACTGTGAACCCGGGCGATTGACGATAAACATGCGATAGACAAGAGTAGAGCGAAATAGAAAAGTACCTACCTACGTATTCGTGAAATATTACGGATGAATTACGAAATCGGTGTGAATTAAAATATAGCGCCGCAATTAAATTCGTGTCCAGTGATTCAAGTTAATAAACAAAACATTAATCAATATCAAGTTTTTAATTTGCCTCCCACAGCCACAATCCCGTGACAATAGAAGTGTGTTATTTGATAGTTTGAATACTTTGAAGGAATACTTTTTGCGATGTCCCGACGATAACACTGCCCCGGTTTCACTTAATCTACAATTTGAAGCCATCTCACACAGTTGGCATTACCTGCGTGTCAGCCCAGTAGATGGTATTGGTGCTGGCGACAAAATCCAGTTGTTGCGGAGCCAACACTTGCGGCTGGCTGATGGTCGGGATGGTATGGTAGTACGGCAAGGTCAGGTCCACTCCGCGGAGCTCGTTCGGCCGCGATATCAGCAGCACCTTCTCGTTCACTGGAATAGTTGAGTACTCTGTGACTTGACTGTCCTGACTAACCGCTGTGCCGTTTCCAGCTGGCGGATAGAATGTCACACTATTCTGACGCAACACTTTTGCCCAGTTAACTTTCACACATCTTTGTGACACCCTTTTTGATTGGTGGTCACCTTTCTCTGCTCGCTACTACGCAGGTGTCTCCTTGCTAATAGAAAAATCTTTAGGGGAATTTTTCGAATTTTTTTTGTGAAACTTTGTGAAAGGCCATTTCAAAAATTTTATTAAAAAATGATAACTTTGTTTACGTTCACTATTATTATAACGATTAGAATGTTTTCCAAGCTAGCGGATCATATTCAGTAATGTTACTAATGCTGAACTTGAGACTAAAGGATGGTGCGAGGAGTGGGGTGGAGATTTAGAGTCCGGTGGGTATGTGGGCGTGGTCATTAGGCGCAGAAGAGGGGACGTAATAGATGGAGTTTGAATATTTATTACATATTTTTTTTAGTGATTAAAAGTAACAAACACAAAAGGGGAACTTCATTCAATCTTGAACAGAAAATATTCTGTATACTTTGGATGAAATTTTGACAGTTACGGAGATAAACAAAATAAAAATTTGCGTTTTTTCAATTTTTCTGACTTATTATCTATAAAATATTGGATTATCACTACATTAATACAGTTGCTTTAATAAAGTCTAATAAAATGACAAAAAAAAAAATCAAATTTCTTCCAGATTTTAATCATTTTATTGGACTTCTGTCAAAACGATATAATATTCAATATAAATTACTTTCATAATAGTCTAACGTTTTATAATGTCAAAAATATTAAAAAAATAAAAAATGCAAACTTTGATGTCGCTAACTGTCGACATTTCACTCAAAGTGTAAAAAGTATTTTCTATTCAAAATTGGATGAAGAAGATTTCCTGAAGCTTTTGCAACTAGCACCCTGACGAGACACTCTGTACATGCACTGATGCTAAATTTGTATTCTACCAAAACTTACCGACGCAGTTCCTCTGGTCTGGAGCCAGCCTCATGACGTGGGGACAGGCGCACTGGTACGTCTTGGGGCCATCCAGCAGGCAGAGGTGGGAGCAACCTCCGTTGTTGTCTCCGCAAGGGTTAACACCATCTGTGAAAAAATATCAAAATATTCTTCACTAATTTATAATATACATATAAGGGTGTACCAGAGCTAGCAGCAGAAACTTGGCCGGTAGATTCCTGACTGTGTTATGAGTCTAAAATGTTCAAGCAACCATGGCCTAATATGAATAGTTATGGAGATATGCAATATCAAAGTTTGCATTTTTTTTTCAATATTTCTGACTTATTTATTGCAAAAAGTTGAACTATCATTACAGTAACTTATATCGATTATTAAAAATTCATTTTTTTTAATACAACTTAAATAAAATGATAAAAACCTTGTAAAAATAACTTTTTTCAATTTTTGCAAGGTTTTTATCATTTTATTCCACTTGTATTAAAGCGAATGAATTTTTCATAATCGACATAAGCTACTGTAATGATAATTGAACTTTTTGCAAAAAATAAGTAAGAAATACTGAAAAAAAATGCAAACTTTGATTTTGCATTATCTCCATAACTATTGATATTAGGCCATGGTTGCTTGAACATTTTAGACTCATAACATAGTCACACTCCTAGGACAATACCGCCACAAACAAAAAATTACAGTTTCAGTTGCGAATTCCAAATCACTTGTCTGGTCAGTATTTATGATAATGCGAGACCATACCATATCTCTAGCCAGTACTATTTATATGTTGAATGAATTATTAAAATATCTGGAACAGTGCCACAGTTTATATACAGTATAACCTCATTAATTCAAAATTCAAGGGACCAAAAAAACATTTTGAATTATGTGTAACCTCGTTTTCGCTTCGTGATTCACCGCTAGAGCAGCGTCGTAGGAAACGTCGAAATAACAATGGCCCTCCGTGGCCTGGATCCGTTTATTTATACCCAATAATGTTGGATTTTCAAATCTTCGAGAATTTTCTAGTATTTACTAGACTTTTCTAGTGTTTACTCGCAAGGTCTCGTAACTTCCAGATGTTCCAGGAAAGTTGCAGACTAAAGCTGGAGATAATTCTAGACATTTTTATAGTACTGTGCCAACTTCAAACAACTGTCACTTGACAGAAGTGCGTAATTCTTTTTAGCCTCGTTACAATATTATCAGCTGCTCATCTCGGCACAGGTTCTTTCTAGTGAGATGGGCGGCTCCATTTCCTATGTCATGTTATCAAGATAGAGATAAATAAATTATTGCAATGCTTAATACTCATCCCTATAAAAATAAATTTATGTATCAAGATGAAGATAAATAAATTATTGCAATGCTTAATACTCATCCCTATAAATGTAAATTTATGATAAAAAAGTGCAAAGAACAAATTTATATTCCGAAAAAACTGAGATACATCTTGAGATGTTCCTATTGCCGGTACCCAGCTCTGTCCTACTGAGCTAAGTCATACACGATTTTCTTTGCAACATTCTGTTTAGACACTATTTTGCAGGTTTTCAGCAAAACGTAATGAAATTAGTGTCTAAAAAATTATAAACTTACTTCTGGGTTGCCTACTAGGATGCATGATGGTGATGTCAAACGGTTGCGTAAACGTTCGCTGCAGGATGTAGACATCGGAGCCGTTCCATTTATTGGCCCGGATGAGGGAATTAGTACGCCAGTCTGTCCAATACACGTGGTTCTCGAACAGGGCCACGGCGAAGGGGTGCGACAGGGTCGTGTGGCCACGCAGCACCTCGTGGTAGTCCGTTCCGTCATATGTAGTAGTCTGTATGGAGTCTGACCTGGATTTGGGGTATTAACAAATATTTTAATTAATACGATTGCTCTCCTCAACGTAAAACAGCCGAAGATCAGAATAAAGGACTCACCTAGCATCGACCCAGTATATCCTTCTGGCGGTGTAATCTAGCGTTATACCGTTGGGCCACGCACCTTCGGACACGCGGTCTACGCGCACCAGAACACGCCGAGAGTTGCCAGCTAAAGTGCAACGCTCGATACGCGGCGAAGACACCTCCCAGTCTGTCCAGAAGACCAATCTGAAAATTATATAATATTTAAAACTCAAAAATATAAAACGTCTACTGAAAATATATCTCACGGAGAACATTTTGATATGAAAATTTAATAAGTGAAATTCTCACCCGTCTCTGGGATCCACAGCGATGGCTCTCGGGCTGTCCATGTCACCGGCCACCAGCGTCCTGCGGAAGCTGCCGTTCAGCCTGGACACCTCGATCTGATCCAGGTTGCTCTCCACCCAGTACAGGTTCTGAGCGATCCAATCCACGGCCAGCCCCTCTGCAGTGGCCAGGCCGGTTTGAACAACCACTTCGATGTTGCTTAGAGCTAAAATAACAAAATAAATTAAGTATTCACTCAAGAGTCATCTCGCACCTACTCCTACATATAGAAAAATCACAAATTAAGTGGCTTGGACATGTGCTAAGAATGCCAGAGGAACAAATACCAAGAAGAATCCTCTTGGCAACGCCGGAAGGAAGACGACAGGTGGGTCGCCCCAGATTAAGCCGGGAGAAGCAACAAAAAAATATGTATGAAAACAGAATGATTCTGGATTGGTTGACTCGTGCGGAAGCAAGACAAGGGAAGACAGGGAAATAAGGAAACACCTTGTCGAGTCTTTGGGCCCCCAACCCTTCTAGGACAAAGGGATGAAGTCGATGATGATGACTGAAAGGGCATGTCGATTAGTATGTGTACGGTAGACATGGGTAAGATCTGTTCAGTCTATGGATATGTATCAGTGAATCCTTAATATAACTTAAATAGGTCTAAAGGACCCGTTCGTTCAAAGGATATACAATAAAAGTTTTACGCTTGTCCAGGGAACACAGCAAAAAAAAGGATAAAACTAAGGAAAACTCAAAAGTGACGAAATAAAAATTGTATAGAAAAATGGGCTTTAGATGAAAATAAAAACAATTAATACTTTAAATAAACTTTCGCTTGGTTCAATGGCTTTTATCGGCTATATCGGTCTCAAAGTTTATTGTTCATACGAGTGCGAGTTGAAAACCAAATATGCCGAAAAATGATTTCAACAAAGGGATTACTACAATCTATCACAAAAAACGTATGCCATAGTTTTCGATTTTTTTTTATAATGGTGCTTAATTTCCAGAATATAAAAACTGAGAGTTAAACATCAAGTACATTGTCTACACGCAGGTTTACTTTTAATGGTTCATTTGTCAAATAACAAATTTATCCCCTCTCAAATATAATGACACGAGGACAGATGGCGCCGACGGCGTCTGTGTTCGCAAACTAGACTGCAATCTAGTTTCTTCAAGTTTGTGTTTACTGGGTTGTTACGACCTTTCGGGCCGACGTTTCGGATCCCATTGCAGGGTCCATCATCAGGGCTGATGTGTTGTCTTGAATGTTGGTGTTGTGGTTAAGTATCGGCTTGCAATACCGTGCCGAAGTCATGATGTGTTGTATTGTGTTGTATGTATGATTCATCTATTGTCTGATCACTATCTCTGCGGAGTCTGCGACGAGAATGACTTTGAAGCGCCGGATACCAAGATGTTTTTAATTTGAGACCATCATCTCTATTAATGTTTATCGGATGCTTGAAGATTTCTAGTGCTTCCTTGATAAGACGCGCATGGTGACTCTTAGGCTTTCCAAGGATTTTCGGTTCGAATGCAAAATGATGGATGAAAATCAATACTGGCTGAGCATTTTCTGGATGACCGAGTTTGCATGCCCGTTTGTGCTCGTTGACCCTTTTGGAAATGGTACGCGCCGTTTGCCCCACGTATACTTTATCGCAGTCTTGACAATCGAGTCTATACACACCGTCTGTTTCTAAGCGATCTCGATCCTCCGCTGATCTCAACAAATCCTTAATTTTTGAGTTGGTACCAAAAACTGTCTTAATGTCTCTTTTCTTGAGAGCTCTGGCAATTCTGTCTGTAACGCTTTGGACAAAAAGTAGAGAGGCGATGCCTTTGCTCTCAGGTTCTGTATGTTTTTCAGGGCGAACAGACCTCGTTCTTATGCCATTTTTATTGATCCTTCGTTGATCTCAACATATCCAAAAATAAAAAAATAAAAAATTAGGAGTCTTGGAAACTGTATCTCTAGTTCAGTATATTCGACGCGTTGACCCGTTTGTTCGCAGACTACTCACCTCTAGTGTACAGTACGACAGTATGGAAGTTTTTGCTACTGGATATGGGACACCCTATATAATCATTATGCTGTTTTAATTTGTTTTATTTGATGAGACTAACAGAATACTAGGTAAAGAATATATAAAAACCAATACATAACCAATTACACAATCAACCCAATTTCCAAATTACAAGTATCTTTAGCTTGCTCCAGCAACATGTACATATTCATTGTATCAATGCAATACATTCATGTACGAATTGACACTACTTCACAGCGATAGCGCAATGATACGGCGTCAAAAGCAAGCAAAATAGAAGTGGTAACAATTAACGATACATTGTAACATGAATTGTAACATCGCAAATTTAAGAACGAGTGTTGCAGTTGTTGTACACAAGATCTGCAATTGCCGATTTTCATTTGATACAAATATGTATGTGTATATGTACGCGAGTATGTTAGTATATGTGTGTGCATGCCTGTGCGCACGTGTGTTTAATTTTTAACAAGACTTTCAGTTTTCTTTCAAACAGAGTTTCAGTTTGCAATAATACTTTTGATACCCAGATTATCCAGATTATCACCGTGTGCTATATGATCAGAGCTATATTAACCATATATTTATAATGGTTTATAAAGATATGGTTAACATAGCTCTGCATAAACAGATGAAGCTACTCACATCCTCCGATCATGGTGCCTCGGTATATCTTGTCATCGATCACGTCTGTCCAGAACACCATGTTGGCCTCTGGTGTGTAGTAGAAGTCCAACGCTATGGTGTTCTTCAGCGAGGAGATGAGCGCCTTGGCTTGCATGCTCTGGAGGTCTATGCCGCGCAGCTCGTGGCGATTGCTGAAGATCACATACGGGATCGCACGATCTGGAAGGTGAGGCGGTTACAACTAGGCAGAGTGGCAGATATTTTATAGAAATAACTTCATATAAACATGATGTTACTTAATTATTTCTGCTTGTCATACGCCTGCCCTTCAACAAATTCTCACGTGGATACATAAAAAAAAATTATAACAAGTTATGATGTAAAAACCAATAATCGCTAATAAAACTGTGAAATTGAAATATAATCCTTATTTATTTGAATATACTAGGCATATTCATAAAGTAAGGACCTTTAGAAACGGTTTGAAAATGACACGGAACTCAAGACTGCTGTTGTCAACTGGTTCGATTCCCAGGCAGCGAACTTCTATGCAGATGATTAAAGAAACTGGTGCAGCACTACAAAAACTGCTTAGAACTGAATGGCGATTGTGTGAAAAAGTGAAGGAGATATGTAGTAAACTAAAACTGTCGATAAAAACCTTTTCTTGTGAGTTTATCTATTTGTTTATTGTAAATGTTATGATTTATGTCAAGCTACTAGAAGATAACAGGAAATCAGCACTTTCAAAAAAGCCCTTAATTAAAGGGAATATATTTCTGAGTATTAACAAATTGAATTCAAAATGTAAATATAAAAAATATGATCGCAGAAAATTCATGCACCGCCTTTACATTTAGCATATTTTTCAAAAGGCTATACAAAGAGAAACATGTCAATATTTTTCTAGCACCTTCTTCCGTTTCGAAAAGAGGAACGAATATTAAATCCATGCTAGAGTCTTAAGTAAATTATGACCCATTTTAGGTCAGCACCAGCTTCTGAGTTTTTCTTCTTCTTCTTCTTCGACCGCTGCTTCGGCGAGCTTCCGTACCCACAGACATATTAAACACGTGCGTGTACATATTATATGCATGACCTAAGTTTATGTGAACTGCACGATTACTGCTGTACATCCCAATTTGTATTTTTCTATTTATATGACCATGTAACACAAAATTCCCTCACCCATGCTTTTGCAGGTGAACCCGTCGTCAGAGAGACGGTACCCCTCGAGGCAGACGCACTTGTGCCGCGTCTTGAGCTCCTGGCACACCTGCGAGCAGGCGCCCCAGCGACGGCAGGGGTGCGATGACACGCACGTGCGGCCGTCCTCGCCCAGCAGCAGCCCGGCGGGACACGAGCACATGCGGCCCTCGGGAGCATTGTGGCACGTGTGCGAGCAGTCCACGAAGCGCTCGCACAGTCTCTCGTCTGCAATATTAGTTGAGATAATTCATAAAAAATGAAAAAGAAGCATACAGGTGCTTCCAGAAGGTTCTAGTGCCTCCTCAAGCGATCGGAGAAGAGTGGAAGCGGCCCAAAGTTTCTAGCCACTAATATGCGCATGTAGGCGGGAGGCACAGCTGTATACAGCCCGACACTGGGCACTGGCAAGTCCAAGTTAAAACTACATTCAGCAAGCGACATAATACCATAAGCAATATTTTCAAGTGATATGTTTCAGACACAAAAATTCTAGTACATATATTATGATATATAAAAACATTGTTGACTATTTCCATACAAAGCAATTTTACTTGAATCTCATGGCGATGAATACATGACAATACTTTACTTAGAAATGGTTTTACGTGTGATGGTGTTTGGAATTTTATTATTATGAGTAAGACATATAAGGATTCTGTACCACATCTCATTCCTTCATCGCTCCCATCCTCGCAGTCGTCCCTTCCGTCGCACAGTCTCTCCGGTGAAATGCACCGCGTAGCGTTGTCGCAGCGCCTCATCGGTTTCTCACACGTGGCTAATGCATTTTCCGTCGTAACCGAAGTGACCTGGTCGGGGGCTGGGGTGGGTGACGATGCGGTCGGACAGTTTTCTTCATCGGAGCCGTCCAGACAGTCCACTCGGAAATCGCAGCGGAATTCCTGAAATTCAAGATGACGGCTATTTTACTTGAATTTAATCAATGGTGTAGAGTGACTAATAATGATTTTATTGTATTTCATAACACACAACAAAATTCTCATTACAACGGAGTAATACTAATCACTGCTACCTTGGTGTAAACTTCCAAGGAATCCCGCAAGATTTTCTTACATTTCCAACCACCAACTATTCTACTTCCCTTTAATAACTTCACTGCCGACTAAAATCTCCTAGTGTCATGTGAATAGCCAAAATATTTATAACACTTGTGCGGGAGGCCAACAAACACGCTACGCGTCTCGCTCAGTGCCAGCTGCACACAGTCCTATAGAAACTCTGCAGGCAAGGTCCGCAGATATGCAGAGCTGGCCTCCCGCAAGCGAACCGTACCCCGCAGATATGCGGGGCCGGCACTGAAGTCTCTAATTTTGTAAGGAACTGAAGCAAAGCAATAAAAATAGCTTTACAGAATAGATTATATGTTTTGATTTGTATACCACTAGGACATAGAAATAACTAATTAATAGCAAGCTGAAACTTAAACAAAAAAAGTCATTTTTGACGGGTTACCATAATTGTGGGACTTCATATACATACTGAATATAAAAAAAACAATTCTTTAAACAATTTTCAATTGCAAACAACCTTTCTAATGCAGTCTTTATTGAGGCATTGAAACTCGTGGTCGGGTTCGCACATCTTCCTGTCTTCCGGAGACTGATGGTGCCTGGAATAAATAATAATTATAGTGCCAACATATTTATATAAAAAGACAGTTTTTTAATGCCAACATAATTTAATTTCACCATAATTCCATACACAGCGCTACAAGGTCATTTACGGTCTACAGACAGTTAAAGAACTATAGTCAAAGTGTGTCCAGAGATGACGCCACTTGTTCGGACAAATACCCTGAGAATCTGAGCCCAATTATGCTCAGAGATGGCAGCTCATGTGTTCACAATCCACAAATAGAATGTTGTAGAATAGTGATGGGAAGCTTCGGCAGTTAAGTAAGTGTTCCACAAAGGGGTGGAATATTCTAGGCGACGAATAAAAAGTGTACCACAGACAAGTGGAATATTCTCAAACTGCTTGTGCAAAGTGTGCATTACAGTAGTGTTCCAGGTAAACTTTGTGCCCAGTGATTTGTGTTTAGTAAAAGTTTAATTAACAAGTGTTTTAATTCGTTCCACACCGTAACAAACATTGTGCGATGACATACAGTCTACATGATAGGTGTCTGATATCAACTTCTAAAATCGCCGCTGGAGAAATGGTCTTAATTTTAAACCTCTTGTTAGAATACTCAATAAAATTAAATTGAAACAGAAGCAGCAAATTTTGATGAAAATTGTGGGGAAAACATAACAAAAAATAACATAATAAAACAACCAAATGTCTAAATGTCTGCACTATAAACATAGGCCTTAACTGGCAGTCCTGGAAAGGGTCTTGAACTCCCTTGATTTTTGATATGTGTCACCTGTTATTATGATTTGTCGTCGGTGTCTTGCCCGCGACCACCGTGCAGTTGGCCTCGTCAGACCCGTTGGGGCAGTCCACCACGCCGTCGCACTTGTTCTTCAGTGGGTAACACGCCTGTTGAGGGGCGCATGATATCTGATAAAGACAATGGTTAGGTTTTCATTATAACATGGAAAAATTAAAACATAATAAATGAGAGAGAATGTTATACGTCTCAGTGTCGTTTTTTTGATTGGAGGTTCAAGTGGATAAAATGACCGAACAACAAGTACCGAAGTCCCTGCTGAATTCAAGACCGATAAGGTGAAGGAGGTTAAGAAGTGAAAAATTAAGATGGAGCGATAATGTCCTCAAAGACATATCTGCCTTGGAGATTCTGAACTGGAGAGAGCTGGCACAAGACCGAGATGAGCGGAGGAAGACTCTCGAGGAGGCCAAGACCCACCAGGGGTTGTAGAGCCAAAAGAAATGATAATGATAATGAGAATATATTTGCCAAGTGACACTTGTTTCGTTTTGTATTGTACTTATTCATTACAAATATTTTATGGTTGTCACGGTAGTAGGAACTTAGTGTTTGCCTGTATTTATATAATTTGTAAATATTCAATAATTTTGTCTCTGAAAATAAGTCTTTCCCTTCTATTCTGACGAGTTTTACATTATTTTTAGGTAAGATAGATTTATTTCATATATGTTACATTTTTAATGTATTTCCTCATACAAGAATACCATATAAAATTAGCGATTCTATCATAGCTACATACATACTTTTAAGGGATTCAAAGGGAACAATTTTTTTAATTATAAAGATGTCCTCACCATTGTCTTTGGATCGCACATGTTCATGCATCCCTTCTCGTCCGAGTTGTCCCTGCAGTCGTCGTGGCCATCGCAGTAGTAATCGTTGGGGACACAGTTGTTATTGTCGCAGGTGAATTCTGTGACGGCGCATTGGGGGTACTCTGAAGAAAGATATGATAAACATTTTACGTCCATGTCAGTTTTTTTTAATACCTAAATTTCACAAAATTTTAAGCGATTATAAAATTAGAAAGTACTCACTGCAGTCACCGTTTTCATCAGAATTATCTCCCTCTCCGCAGTCAGCATCGGAGTCACATTTCCAAGCTAGAGGAATGCACCTGAAAAATATATATTTTTATAAAAACCTAAGTTCTATGATACTTAAAACAAATTATATGATTCAAATAGGAAGATAGATATATATAGAGTACATCCATATCAGGGGCATGCAGTGAGAACAAGGAGCGTGACTTTTATTTAAACATTTATTTAGAAAAAAAATTGAAATTAAATATTTATCTGGAAGAATATTATGAAATACATATTTAAATCTGAATATGTTAATTATTGTGATAGGAATGATATTACGATATATATCTCTTATTTCCGTTCCTTTTCAAAATATATGCTTAGGAAAAAGTCATGCTTCTTGTTCTCACTGCACGCTCCTGCTACATATATAGGCTATAACAGAGCTAGCCCACAACACTTAACATGTAGATTTCTGCTCAAATTTTGAAAAATGTCAATAGCTATGGAGATAAGAGATTTTAAAGTTTGTATATTTTTGCCAATATTTACTATTTATCTTCTGTATAACATTGGACTATCATTGGAGTAACTTATGTATTGTCAATATTCAAAATTCATTAGCTTTAATAAAATAAAATAATTAAAACCTTGCAGAAAACTGAATCAGTTTTTTTTGCAATGTATATTTGTTTTTAAATTCTGAAATATTATTTAAAATCTAAAAATTCTGGTTCAACCTTCCGGAAACTTTGCAAGTAAACTGGCTGGACGAGCAGGTACTGTTTCTGCAATGCTGTGGGTCTTCATCCGTACCATCACCGCAATCTGCAAAAACACAAATAAATTGAGATCTAACAGGTTTGCGTCCTTTATATTTATGTGTCCTTTATGGCTGATGTTTCGGATCCCCTTGCAGACTATATGTGTTGTTGTGAGAGTTAGTGTTATGTTTAAGTAAATGGTATGGCTCGCAATACTGTGTCAAAAGCAGGGCGAAACATTGTCAGTGTTGTGCTAAGTACTGGCTAGCAAAACCATGTCGAAAGGAGGGTGTCTCTGTGTTTACGTGTGACGTGGCAATACTGTGTTGGAGACATATATCGTCACGAGTTGTCTTGAGTTGTGTGTATGTACATCTATTGTCATATCACTATCCTTGCAGAATGTGCAACAAGACTCGATGGATACCATCATCTCTATTGATATTCACCGGATGTTTGTAGATCTCGAGTGCCTCTACATGATGGTAGCTCTTGGGCTTTCTAAGATCTTCGGTTTGAGTACAAAATGATGGCAGATATTCAGAAAGTGCTCAGCCAACGCTGACTTTCCTAGATGGCCGGATATGCATGCCCATTTGTGCTCAAAAGTTCTTTTGGAAATTGCACACGCTGTTTGTCATACTTCATCGCGGTCTTGTCGAGTCTATAAAAACCGTCCGTTTCTAGATGATCCTTCGCTCTCCTTAACATTTGCGTTAGTTCCAGGTACCGTCTAGATATCTCATTTCTTAATAGCTCTGGCAATTCTGTCCTAATGTTTTGGAAAAAAGAAAGAAAGGCGATGCGTTTGCACTCAGCTTCTGAATGTTTTCATTGCTTTTGTCTTTTGACACTCAGATGAGATTCAGAGCTACGGCTACTCTGAGAGCCTTTGTCTAATACATAATAATGCCCAAAGATTTTATTTCCGTACATGTAATATGGAGTTCTTGCTTCAAAACATAAAAAGAAGTGGTAAATTACCTTTATCTCCATCGCAGACCCAGTAATTAGTGACGCAGCGGTTGGTGTCACACTGAAACTGATCATTACGGCAAACGATGTGTTCTGAAAATTATTTAAATTAATTATACATTTGGTAAAGAGAGCACCAGAGTTTTTCTACAACATTTTCAACAAAAAGGACTTTTTTTACTATTTTATACAGAGTGCACAGAGAAAAGTGGATTCTTGCCTATATTATGAGAAATATTCCAAAACTTTGTGAAAAATATCAATAGTTATGGAGATAAGCGCCATCAAAATTTGACAATTTTAATTATTTTTTGATAAGAATGTTGCTGATTTGGTTCCAAAATACACAAATTCAGAAAATATGTGTACGTTTTCAGAGAGAATGCGACTTGAAAGATTTGATGGGTGAAGAATTACAAGCATTTTTTTGTTTGTTGATGATGTCTGGTGTCCTTTATATTTTATTATTTAGCAGCTTATGTCGAGGTAAGATGTTGTTCTTGAAGTTCCTGTATAAAATAAATATTTGCATCTATTGTATTTGTTTCTTTTTCACAAGTAAACCCTGGGGTCCATGCCACTAATAGTGTAAGTATTTTGATGGGACTAACTTAAGGTTAAAACATGTAATAATAATATTCACCACAAATTCCGCCTGGTGTGATATCCTCGTCACTCCCATCACCGCAGTCATCGTCTCCATCGCAAGCGTATTTCAGATTGATGCAGTTTCTGGAAAGAGAAAAATCAACAAACCTAAAAACCAACATTTTTAACATAGACTATTATTTTTAATAATTAAAAGTTAAAATTAACTTACAAAAAATGTTATGAAATCCATTGAAAGACAATTAAACTACAATTACCGCCAATAGGAATATGTCACACAAAGCAAGACCGGCTGTGCATAATACAGTGATATCTTCAATGCATGGAAGCAAAGCCTGGAATTGGCAAAAAAATAAAGAAAGTAGAGTGAATGCGATAGAAATTTGGTCACTTAGGCACATCTGTAGAAAATCTACATTCCGTAGAGTGAAGAACGAACAAATTAGAAGTGAATGCTGGCTGTGATATAGAAGAAGACAGAATAAAGAAAGGATCTCTGAGATGGTTAGGTCATGTGGAATATACGAGCTCGGAGAGGACGGTAATGAAAACATAGGAGGAGAGAAGACAACAAGAACAGAGAGCGTCTGCGAAAAATCTGGCGTGGTCAGATGAACTTTAAATTAGAGAACGGACCCCCTACTTTTTCACCGCCTTTGGCATGTATGAGATAGACTGATATGAAAGGTTTTCTGATGAAGATTAGATCATAGTGCGTAGTAAAATTTCTTCTTCAAAAATAGCAAAAGAATTTTTGGTAACATTGTGAATACAATTAATAGAAATAAACTTTGTTTTCACCACTTTTGTAAAAATTTTAATTCACCACATTTTTACAAAAGCGGTGAAAACAAAGTTTATTTTTATTATTTATACATAGTAAAATTATTAATTTATTTGTGTGCAAACGATGCTTAGCAGCATTGAAAAAATTAATAAAAACAGAGAGACACAGAAAAAAATACACAAAAAAGCAACCAAAATAACAATAAAGGTGGTACACATTTTAAAATAAATTTTAAAAAAGTACACAGAAAATGAACTGAACAAAACACTGTACGATTAGAAAAATGTAAAAGTCAACAAACCTATGAGTAAAATATTAGCAGATGTTATCTTAAAACCTATCAGAGTTGACTTTTTCTCTTGAAAATAGTGAAGCTGTCATGGATTTACAAACTCACTGTACTCATTTCCCAGTCTGTGTAGTCTCAGCAGTGGTTAGTGTGTGGTAGTTTGTTCTTGTATTGTCAACTTCTTCTTCTGCTTCATCTAGGACTGCGTCCGGTCATTGCTCGGAGCCTGTACCTGGGATACAGATGTCCAGCTATCTCGCCATCTTTTATGCGGTCTTCCTGGGAGTCTGGTACCAGATGGCAGTTTGTTCGCTGCTATGCTCACTACTCCCTCAGAACAAGCTCTTTCCACATGATCTCTCCAGTAACGTCTTCTAGATCTTCCCCATCGGGCAATATGCTCGATGTCACAAGTCCTTCGTATTTCGGAATTCCTCACTCGGTCCTGGATTGTCAGTCCCGCAATGGGTCGGAGAGTCTTCATCTCAGTTGTTGTTAGGAGATTTTTAGTTCTGGTAGTGTCAGCCCTTGTCTCGAACAGTTTTTATTTAATATAGCTGTGCCCGCGTGACTTCGCATGCGTAGATTTTTAGTAACTATAGTTATATTTATATATATGTCATTATTGACTTTTTATTAGAACTTTTTGAGTTCTATAACTCCTCTATAGAAAGTATTTAAAGATATTTACCATTAAGGCAGCGTTTGTAAAAAACGCATTGCTCAAACATTTTTTCGGCGACTTTTGTTGTAAAATAGGTAACCACGAAAAGCCCTTTTATTTTAATGGGATAATATATAGCCTATGTTCACCCTGAAAGTCTATTCTAAACATTGGTGAAAGACTTAGTAAGAAGAGTAGTTTCGGAGATTACCTCCTACATCCAAACTTACAAACTTTACCTCTTTATATATTAGTATAGATTATGGAAAAGCTTAATTCAGGGTATGTATCGTTAATGAATAAATAAATACAATGGAACAAAACAACAATCAGGGCCGTCAATTAGAAAATTGATAATATTGTATAGAAATATTAAGTCTATTAATTTCCTTCTGCCTGACAAACTATGGATATTGAATTCATTCATATGCATGTTGTAATTAATTGAAGAAGTAGGTATGATTTCATTTAAAATTAAAATCTTCGCAATTCATTCTAAATTGCCATCGCAAAAAGCAGCACATCCACAGATTCGTTGCGAAATGTTTCCTAACCCACCTGTGTTTGCACTGGAACATGCCTTCTCCGCATCGCAAGGGGGCGGTGTAGTTCATGAGAGAAACGCAAGACTTTCCCGTGGAATCCAGGGTGTTTCCGTCGGAACAAGCGCACACGGAACCCACCGGAGTGGGCAGGCACAGCTCCGGGCAGGGAGTGATCCGCTGGGAACACGTGTTCGTGCCTGCGGAAGAATTAATTAAGTAGAATGTTAAAATTCCCAGATGAGAGATGCGTATTCTTACACAGGATATTCTTACTTTTTTAGCACTAACCTTAACGCTTCCCCATGTTTCATAGAGTGCAAGCGTGGCTAAATATCGAACAAAAAACTAGAAATAAATAAACAAACGTCTTTTACACAGACCAAAGCAAACATTAAATAATTCCTAAAACATTAAAAAAACTACTGGGCAGACTAAAAGAATGAAAAAGGACAAAATAAAGTAGAAAGCATTTAATAAAAGTATTGCAGCGCTATTATGTATTATTCTGATGCTTTAGTGTAATGTAATAAAGTGCCGCCCCCCGACTGTCATTGTTTGACGAGTGTGACATTACTAGCGATAAAACCTAAAAGCAGTGGGGCCAGCGCATGTTTAATCGAGTGACAGATATTCAGGCGAAGTACTTACGTGAGAGTTTGAGCGAAATATTCTCGAAAGTGATTGATGCGATAGAAACAGCGTAATACAAAGTGTTCCACAGACGAGTGACCAGAGACAATTAGTGTGAATTAAGGAATTGGATAATAAGTGTGTTAAATATTCTAGAAATATTTAGTGTCTGTGAATTTATTATTAATTAGTGCTCTAGTTAAGATTGTGTAAAGTGACTTTTTGGGTATAAAATAAAACTTTTAATTAATTTTGAGCATTTCATTTTTTTCCAACAGCCACGGTCCTGTGACAATATTGTAACAAATGTTATGTATTGTAATTAATTAAATTAAAATAATTATTAAAAGACTCAATACTGGAGAAAATATTTACAATGATATTGTTTAGCAACTTATGCGAACAGCCATGGAAATTTGCATTATTAACTTCACATTATGGCACATAACTGAGAGCTATTCCAATCATCATCAATCAAGGATGAATAACGCGTGTACTGACCAGTCTGCGCCAACTCGTCGTAAACCTTGAGGTCAAACAGCGGCGGGCTCTCCTGCGCGAGCGTGTGGACCGTCCCGGCGCGCAGGTCCAGGCGCATCAGCGCTCCGTTCTGGTAGCCGCTCCAGAACAGGTAGTTGGAGTGGAAGGCCAGCGCGTACGGATGCGTCACCGAGGGACCCTCCAGCACGGTGGTGCGGGCGGTGCCGTCCATATTGGCGCTCTCGATCTTATCCAGCATGACGTCACACCTGAAGGCGAAGCGAATATATTTTTCAACAAGATTTTTGTCCATTTATTAGCTGGTCTGAAGCGCAAGCAAACCAAAATAAAGTTATGTTCATTATTGGACCTATAACATGTACGAGCACACCTGACTTTGGAAAAGTTATCCAACAGAGAAGTTTCATAGTGCAGATAATATAATATAATGTTTTAGCATTTAACTAAAATATAGACCAAAACTAATAAATTGGTGAAAAAATTGTTGA
Source organism: Agrypnia vestita (assembly GCA_016648135.1). Classification (NCBI taxonomy): domain Eukaryota; kingdom Metazoa; phylum Arthropoda; class Insecta; order Trichoptera; family Phryganeidae; genus Agrypnia; species Agrypnia vestita. The sequence goes on along the minus strand of JADDOH010005789.1, from coordinate 43,909 downwards.
ATCTGTCAATAAATAGCAGAGAAAAAGAATATTAAGGTTAGTGTATTTTAGAATGTTGACCTCCAACAAATCTGTGACGTCACGAGTACGCATAGCAGCCGGGTGCCGGAGCATGAGCCGCGATGCATACAGGGTACAATAAATGCAATATTGGACGGAACAAAATTATTCATGCAAAACTCAAATTTAAAATTCTATTACATTGTTAGTTTTTGAGATATTTCAATTTTACTATCAGACTTTCGTTCAATTTTACTTAAATTTTTACATTAACTGTTTTTGTGTTAAGGTTGTGGCACGAGAAATACTTTTAACCGTTATTTCCTTTTTTTTTTTAATGTCATCTTGTGCATAAGTAATAGTAAATAATTTTTTTAGCTGGTATGTAAATTGTTTGTAATAAAATAAAATTGTGTTTCACCACGCCATTACAATTTAGCAATGGGCGATGTGGCTCAGATGACCAACCCGGCTCACCTGCTCGACTGCTCAAATTGAGCTGACTCAATTTGAACCGGTTCTATTTGAGCTGGTTGGCTCTTTGAGCGGAATGAATCACAGATCTTTTGAGCGGTTGAACCGGGTTCTGCAAGAGGGGTGAGTAGCAGTCTCCCTCTCTCCTGAGAGCCGCGCCTAGTGCGTACCCGGGCGACAGCAGCTGTGCAGGCCGGCCGAATGAAATAGAACCACCGCATCAGATAGTTGAGCTAGTAGTCTACTAGTTCGACTGAGAATAAAGACTTGTAAATACGTAAGTTGTATTTTTATCCCTGCTGTCTCAGAATAGCAAATTTTCACAACAAATAAAAATGTTTAACTGTAAATATGTAGTTGCGGATATTTTATACGAACCGTATGTAATGCAGACGTAACTAGTACACATTGCACACTGGCGACCTCTATTGTAGAAGAAGTGAACACTCCACAACAAAGTGCATACAATTTACGCCCGCGAAAGCAGTAATCAGTCAAACCTCAACCTCCGCCGGTAAAGGTCGTCCTCCTGATGATGTTGAATAAGCATTCAACGAAACGTCGAGAATCGTTTCTCGGAAAAACACACGGTTCGTTTAAAATATCCGCAACTATTTACAGTTAAATATGTCTAACGACCGTAAAAACAACCTTGACTCTTTAAATAAAAATGTACATACCAGTAAATCTTCTCCCTGAGGTAGTCAATAGTGAGGCCGTTGGGCCAGTGAACATTTTCCGAGACGAATGTAGCGCGGTGGGTTCCGTCCATCCAGGCGTAGTTGATGCTGCTCTTCTGCTGCACCTTGCCACGCCACTCCGTCCAGTACATCAAACTGAAAGGAAGATTGTTCAGTAGATGAGAAATAAAATAATGTTTAATCCAAGAAGTTTTTTACATAGCAGGCTTTTGCTTTTGAATAACTTTTTAAATCAAGCTATTTTAATGATTTTTTATTTATTTATTTATTTACGGGAAACTAACAGTACAAATAAAAATCAGATTACGTATAAATATTAAATAGTACAGAGACCGTCTTACAATTTCCACAGAATTAACAAGTTATTGCGTATTAAAATATGACAACAATAACTTAGCAATATACAAAAAAAACATAAAGATTTAAGTTAAGAACAAACCAAGAGAGTCAAAAAATTAAAGGTAAAAGGGAAATAATGCGACGATTATGACACAGTGAACATCAAAATACCATTCATCGATCATCTTTGATCAAAGCAGAGAGCTCCTGACATTCTCATGGTCTGAGTGGTCAAGAGTCCAAAGTCTGGGGGACTGTCTGACGTAACGAGGAGACTATTGAGCGAGCGTCCTGATTTGAAGAACTGCGGTCTTTCAGATTTCCACTTCCAAAATAAATCTCTCCCATTTCTTTTTAATAACATTTATACGGATCCCTGTTATTTTGATTTACTCACCCCTTGACCGGATGCAGCGCGATAGCCCGGGGACTAGACATGAGCTCGTCCTGCACGATGGTGCGTCTCCTGTCGAGGGCCGCCAGCGGGGCGGCACTGATGCTGCCGAGGACCTCGTCAGTCCAATAGAGCGCGCGGCCGATCCATTCCACAGCTAGCCCCTCGCATCTGCCGAGGGCGCGTGCCCCATTCTTGTCCGTCGAGAAGACAGTTTCCCGACCCGTTCCGTCCACATGCTGACGTTGTATCGTGTCCCTGAAACGACCACTTTATATACCAATATGTAAATATTTAATTATTTGTAACTAACTTATCATCACACAGTTATCCGAGGGGGTGAGCACACTCTTCTGTGGTGACACACGACTCTCGCCTACATCTTCGTAAGCGAGCTTGTCGATTGTTGAGGCTCCTAACTATCTTCCAGTATCCAGTTAACCTGTTGTGTTCAGTCTTCTGCAGCCGTCCTCCATGTCTGACACCGTCAACACTTCTCATTCAGTTAACATGATCAAACCACCCGAGCCACCCTTTTTTAATTTTATCCACTACAGCTATACATTCTTTCTTTAATCTTCATTCTTTACTCTGCCATAAATTCATTTATTCGTACATACATTACATTACAAAATTGTATTTATAACTAGCCTCACTGGGCTTGGCTGAGACTAGTTATAAATACAATATTGTATTTAATTAATGACACGTCACGGTTTATAATAACATTAGCAAGTCACACGGAATAAGCTTACTTTTGTGAATCGGAGAAATAAATGTAGCTATCCTTGAGATCAAAATCCAGGGCGGAGGGCTGACTCAGGTCCGTGATGGGGATGATCACCTGGTGGCCCTGCTTGGGCGAGATGGGGATGGCCTTTATCATGGCGGGCCGACCCTTGCCGTAAATCAGGAAGGTTGGCTGCTTTACCACTGGAAGAACACCCACAATACTCTTCTAACTTGAGACATCTTCTTTCCAACTGCAGTCTAACCGACAGCCCTGCTCTTCTTGCATCCAAGAGATATTTTCTGCTACGAAAATGCTATCACATTCACCAGTAATGCCCTGGGCTACATAGATTTGACAATGAGTACTGACAATGAGCAAATTTCACAATTTTTTCTCATATCTTCTCTTGCGTTTTTTATCGTATTTAAGTGTGAAAAAGATATATTGAAATTTATTCATCAGGTTCCATATATTTTAAATACGAATATCTTATGAAAATGACTAAATTATTGAATCATTTAATAAATAACCAAACCTACGATGTTTTAAATGAAGAAAATTGCTGCACTTTGTGGGCCTTTTATGACTGAATGGCCTTGTGACATGTCTTTTTTCTCAATAATATTACAAAGTAAACAAACGATTATCATAAACCTATTAAAATTATTGCGAAATCTGTTTGTTCGTTTGCTTACAATTTATGTTTTAAAATTTATTGTTTTTAAAACATATTTTACTTTTTGTGTTTTTTCAACCCTTTTTACGTGGTCGACAACCTTCAATAATTAAAAGAATAAATATTATTATTTAAAAATAAACACAATCGCTTTTTGCCGAGTCAAGAAAGGACTCAAAACCACATAGCTCCATATATTTAATTTCAGTTAGAACGTATAACATAAAATGTAGAATTCAGTACATTTTAAAATATAAATCCTAGGTGACTGCATTAAAAACATTTTTTCAATTTTTTGGCCTTCGCTTTTATACCCCACAAATTTTTGTTGCCAGGGTCGTGAATAGGCATATAGATAATCGTCGAAAACAAAAATATATAATTCAGAAAATTTTGGGTTTGTTCAAATCTTTCAGAACAGTGCTGGATTTATGTCACAGAGACATTATTAATCAATTTATGTATATTATAGATATCTCACAGAAATGAAACTGTATTTCTTATGGGAAAGTAGGTATAGAAGTCATTTGGGTGTACATAGGACTTATGACCTATCTTATGGTTGGCTTAAGTGATCACTTTACACACTTTACAAATGAGTTGTAACCGCCTTTCCATGCTATATGTGAAAGCTTGCCACACAATTTGAACATATATACAACTTTCAAAAAATTAGTAAGCATGGTATATTCTATCATGGGTGGAAATGGCGAATGTTACACTGTGTAAAGTGATCACTTTAGCCAACCATAAGATAGGTCATAAGTATTTTTTTTTTTTTTTTTTTTTTTTTTTTTTTTTTAGCGAAATTTAAAATAAATTAAATTTTAATAAATATTATTATTAAGTTCTACGGTTTAAGTATTTTTATGTGTTACAGCTGTTTCGGCTTGTAAGGCCATTATCAAACAGTCATACTTAAACCGTAGAACTTAATAATAATATTTATTAAAATTTAATTTAATTTATTTTAAATTTCGATAAAAATAAATATGGAGTTCTACAAATTAAACACAAAAACCATAAATAAATAGGTCATAACTCCTATGTACACCCAAATGACTTCTATACCTACTTTCCCATAAGAAATACAGTTTCGTCTGTGAGATATCTTTAATATACATTAAAAATATATAATTTTACTTAACTCATGTATATTATACAATCAGTCTTAACCTTTTATTACAATTGCTAAATTCTAGTTTCTCACTGCTTTTACAATATGCTTGAATCAACAGCTATCAAGAGTTTTTTATAAAATTAATACTAATTTTTGTTTTTGTTGTGTTTTATTTCAGTAAATTCACAAATACATGGTGATGATATAAGAGACTTACCCTGACACTCTCCGTGACCGTGGAGCCGAAAGCCCGGCTTGCACATGCAGTTGGCGTACGGAGCCATGGAAAATATCCTGTAGCCGGGGATGCAGATGTGAGCGCATCCTCCGTTGTGCACCTTGCACGGATGGTGCACTGGGGAAACATCACACATTTTATTTATTAAGGGATCTTAACAGTTGCAATCATTACAATTCAATAGAGCGCAGCGTACATTGCATAATCCAGTTACAAAGATTCACAGATATTTAAGGTGTGGTAAATTAAGCACAAAATTGGATAAGAGACTATTTTTAAGTCAATTTACAGTTAGCAACACACAATATTAACTTTACTGTTCCAGAACGGGGTCCAACTGAGTCTCAAAGTGAGTGAGTGAGTGAGTGAGTGAGTGAATGAATGAATGAATGAATGAATTAATTAATTAATTAATTAATGACTGAATGAATGAATGAATGACTGAATGAATGAATGAATTAATTAATTAATTAATTAATGAATTAATTAATTAATGAATTAATTAATTAATTAATGAATGAATGTCCCAAAGGATACAATACCAGAATAAAATAAAATGATAATAAGTAAGACAGTCAAAAGTAAAAATAAGTCAATTTACAGTTAGCAACACACAATATTAACACTACTGTTCCAGAACGGGGTCCAACTTAGTCTCAAAGTGAGTGAGTGAATGAATGAATGAATGAATGAATGAATGTCCCAAAGGATACAACACCAGAATAAAATAAAATGATAATATGTAGTAGACAGTCAAAAGTAAAAAATATTTTTTTCCATAGACAATCGGCAATATTCTGTACAATGCAGTTACTTCGTTCTGCTTCTATCAGTGGAATGCTTGTGAGTTATGAGATATCATTTAATTTATTTAAATGACGACAAATTTGGTAGAATCTTGTTCGCATTGTATAAGAAATGTTTATTTGTGGGTGAGCAACCTGCTATGCCCCAGGTTTTCTACAAAGTCATTTAAATAATATCAATTAAACAATTATAAGTAATAGCTAAAATTTAACAATACAATTATATATTTAAAAAAACACAGAAAAAAAAGAAAGCTATAACAGAGGAAAAAGAAGAGAAAAAAGTATACACAATAAATATAATCATTGAGCTGTTTACAAAAACTTGTCTAGTCTTTTTTTTTTAAGGTACCCACTGTGGTTGCTTCAACGACGTTTCTTAGAAGATTATTCCAGCTATCGGCCACGCAGTTTGATAAGAGGTTCTTCCTTGGAATTGTCAAAAATGCTGGACTATGTAATTAACCTTTTTGTCACTAAGCGTCCAAAACTTCCGTGCGGTACTACAATTTAACTCGCGTTCTGTGATTTTCTTTGTAATAAATTAAACTAAATCAATTTTCAGTATTTTCATTTGCCTCCCAAAGCCACGTCGCATGACAGTATTGTTAAAAAAAATTAATATATTATTTTTATAATTAAATGCATTATATTTACCGTTGGGCTGTCTCTGTCTGTGGAAAACGTGTACGGTGTAGGGCCTGGAGATGATCTTGTTGATGAAGTCGTGGTCTACGGCGTCACGCTTGTTCAGCCTTATAATGGACTGGTTGTGCCACGACGTTACGAAGAGGCTGGACTCGAAAACAGTCACGGAATAGAGATTTTGTACCTAGAAAGGATAATAATTAGCATTTATTTCAAAAAACAACTTTCGTATAAACCTCATTGATTGCACTACATGCATGAATACACAAAAAAATGTCACTTTAAGAGGGAGGGAGGGGATGGAAGATATACACAATAAGAAGAAGAAGTTATTTTATAAAAGGAACATAATGTGGCAGTATTTATTAGACACTGATATGATCTTTAATAAAAAAAAAATATATGACATTAAAAAATATACACTTTTAAAATAAACAAATATTGTGATTATTATGTAGTATTGTTACGAAGTGCTGGAAAAAAGAACCTCATAAAATCGAGATAATTTCAACAAATTCCCAATAATCTGAATATTAGAAATAAATTAGAAAGAACTTTAAGGGTCTGGAAAACACGGGATTATACCAGAACATTGGCAAAATAACAGTCTCTATAAAAACAAGAGGTGCCATGGCTGCGTAACAGTTGTTTTAACAGAAGGTGATGTCAAGAGAACTATAGAAGTCATATATATAGAAGTGATCGAAATAGGGAGAGAGCATTCCATGGGAATATCTATATTCAACCGGCGAGATTACACAAGTGCAAGAGCACCTACTTGCGTGCGAGGAGTGTTCTAGTTGCAGCAGACACCGCGAATAAAGTGTTCCACAGACAAGCGAGTATTCTAGAAGACGAATATAAAGTATTCCAAACAAGTGGGAGATTCTCGAGTGACTAGTACGAAATTAATGTGTGAATTAAGGAACGGTGCTCCATTTAAGTTTGTGTCCGGTATTTTTTGTGTATAAATAAAAGTTTAAACGATTCAAGTGTTTCATTTTTTTTTCCACCGCCACAAATCCATGACAGTATATTGAAAATAGAGAATGTCCTATTCTTTATAGATAGTAAAAACCGTTGTTTTAACCAGTTGTATCGATCAGTTACCAATCATGAATACAATCACAATCAGACACATAACGCAAATAACAATTGTTGTGTAACCGTTTAAAATAACAGTTTTGTTCATCGCTAGTATTCTCCATACGATGAACTACTCACCGGATGTCCCTTTTTGATGGTTTTTCTGTTTTTTCCGTCATAGTCTACTCTCTCCACAAAGTCCAGATAGGTGTCCACCCAGTAGACGTGCATCAGCGGAATGTCCACAGCGACGCCGTACGGGTACACGATCTTCTGCTTCACAATGGGATCACGATCGGTGCCGTTCAGCCCGCAGCGCTCGAGCGTGGGAGCCGAGTGGCCCCACTTGGTGAAGAACATGAAGCTGGAAACGGGGATAATTATAAATATACGGAAAAAATTCAAAATTTTATGGTATTTAATGTTCATGGTTTTCATAAAAGGTATTTTTATACCTTTTATAAGGTCAATCTAAAAATTTAATTTAACAACTTGTATTTAACTATTTAACCATCACGCTGCTTCTCCGCAGGGGTAGGTAGAGAGGATGGAACGCCATATTACTCTATCTTGGCACACTACATACATTTTCTCATGCATGCTCTACGGTTGTTGAGACTTTTAACAGGCTCATCCTCCAATACTTGTAGAATCTGATCATCCCAGGCCTTTCGTGGACGCCCTCTATTCCTATTACCTTCAACACTCGCCCTATATATTTTCTTCACCATCCTTTCCTCGCTCATACTCTATCGACCAAAGATTTTCCACGCAAGCACCTTAGTGATCACATTTCCACCCCATTCAGTCTACTTTCATTCCTTTTTTACCAATTCCAGGCTTCACTTCCGTACATCAGAATTGGCACTAGAACACCATTATGTACCGTTAGTCTTGCTTTCTTTGACATAATTTTGGTCATAATTTTTATTTGACTTGTAAAATCGAATGAATTTTTAATATTCCATAAAAGTTACCTTAGTGATAGCTCAACATTTTTAATGGGTCAAAAATATTGAAAACAATAGAAACTTTGATGTCGCTTATAACTCCGTAACTGTTCCCCCGAAAATTTTGCCACTAGCTATGAGACACCCTGTGTGTGTAAAATGAAGAGAGACCACATTATTCAAAGGGCATTTCAAGAGTTTGATACAATTCATTCTAAGAGTAATGATTCTGTTCTAACGCTAATAATATTTTAATTTGATGTTAATACTTCATACATGTATTGTCAGTTGAAGGACTCACCCCCTAGTGGGATCCAGGGCGATACCCCTCGGTTTGCTGAGATCCACCTCCAGCAGGACGTCGCAAGCATCCAGGGTGCTGTTGCAGATGATGATCACTTCTCCAAAGTCATCCAGAAGGTACCAGTTGCCCGACACCCAGTCCAGAGCAATTTGATGTATCGCTACAATTGTAATAAGAAATGATTTTTACTCTTAAAGAGTTAAGGTTGTTATTACGGTCGCTAGACATATTTAACTGTAATTTCGGATATTTTATACGCACCGTATGTATTACCGAGAAGCGAATCTTGACGTTTCGTTGGATGCTTATCCAACGTCATCAGGAGGACGACCTTTACCCGCGGAGGTGGAGGTCGGACTGATTATAGGTGCTGCTTTCTAGGGCGTAAATTGTATGCACTTTGTTGTGGAGTGTTTTCTTCTTCTACAATAGAGGTCGCCAATGAGCAATATGTACTAGTTATAATGCAATATGTACTAGTTATAATACATATTGCACACTGGCGACCTCTATTGTAGAAGAAGAGAACACTCCACAACAAAGTGCATACAATTTACGCCCTATAAAGCAGCACCTATAATCAGTCCGACCTCCACCTCCGCGGGTAAAGATCGTCCTCCTGATGACGTTGGGTAAGCATCCAACGAAACGTCGAGATTCGCTTCTCGGTAATACATACAGTGCGTATAAAATATCCGAAATTACAGTTAAATATGATTTTTACTCTATCGACAAGTTATTACCAGTAGGATTCTGTGTGGATGTAATATGAATGGGTCTGCTCCTCTAAAACATATAGATTATAATCAACGAAATCATTTTAATCTATTTTGGTATTTCAAAAATATTTCAGGTACAAGATGAAAATACGTATTTTGCATTTTGTATCTGTATCTCAAATACTTGTATCTTAGATAAGTCACATCTCTGGGTATAACATATAATAACAATTTGATGTTAATATTTGCTAGTTAACATTGTTATAAAAGAAATCATATGTATTATCTATTAAAAAAAAATATATATCAATACATTCAATGAAATTGCAGAAAAACAATCAACAGTCAAAGGATTGAACGTAATAGGCAAGTAATGTATATTATGGATGTCTCACAGAGACGAAACTGTATTTCATTTTTATTATGGGAAAGTAGGTATAGAAGTCATTTATGGTGTGTATCGGACTTACGACCGATCGTATGGTAGGCTTAAGTGATCACTTTACACATATGTAACGTTCGCCATTTCCACCATGATAGAATAAAATAAAAATCAATTGTGGGAGTCTCATCGAGCGACATTAACGATATCAAAAATAATTAGCGACATCTGTGGGGATTTAGAGGGAAGCAAAATGGCTGTCACAGGCCGGTATAAAAAGGTTGTTAGAACACGTATGTGATGTGTGACATATAATTCAAATATTTACAACTTTCAAAAATTAGTAAGACGTGGTATATTCTATCATGGTGGAAATGGCGAACGTTACATATGTGTAAAGTGATCACTTAAGCCTACCATACGATCGGTTGTAAGTCCGATATACACCATAAATGACTTCTATACCTACTTTCCCATAATGAAAATGAAATACAGTTTCGTCTCTGTGAGACATCCATAATATACATTAATTTATTAATGATGTCTCTGTGACAAGAAATCCAGTACTACCGTTCTGAAAGATTTGAACAAACTTAAAAATATTCTGAAAAAAAAAGTAATAGGCAAGGCTTACACTCGAGTTCGGGGAACATAGTAGGCGAGGGCATCACCCATCTGTCGTTGAAGTCGTCCACGCTGCAACAGCTCAGCGACGACTTGGTCACCTTGTTGTGGATATAGCACACAGACCTACAAAAATAAACAGTTCATATTAATCAATGTACTAGGTGCAAGTACCCAAAAATAAGGACAGCTCTTGAAATAAAGAAGAAATATATTAAAAACAAATTTATTTTAACAACATTATGCTAAAATTTGTTCTCCGTCGATAAATGCAGCCTTCTTTCATTGTTCCGGTTTTTAATTCATTGTTTATCAAAACTCATAGGCTTTGACGAAAAATGCTCTTTTTATTTCACTAACGCTATTATATTATTTTTTTATTATTATTATTTATTTATTATTATTACATTACATTACAAATATAATTATACAATAATAAATTATCATACAATCGTACAATAAAATATGTAACTGCCCAACTAGGCAGCCCTGTTTTAGGGCAAGTTACATATTTCATTTTAATACACAAAATTTAAGTAAAGGTACTCATTATAATTATTTGTTTATTTGGAAATATTAACAGATATAAGAAAATAATATAAATATTAACAGATATAAGAAAATAATATAAATATAGTGTAAATAGTTAGTAATTAACATGTTAACTTATATCCTAACATATCTCACATAGAAATAATTTTGAAGTAGTACACAATAATAATATAAGCATGTTAAAATAAAAGACACCATAACAGTAGTGAGTAGAACATAATAAAGTAAATAACAATAATAAATTATATGTATTATCTAACTTTAATTATATCTTGCAATGCAGTTATGAATCAATATTCAGTTATTAATCAAGTATGAATTCAAAGTTGCGTCGCAGAATTATGTTCACTTGTGATCTTAGAAGCACACGATAGATATCGATGTCGGTGAACAAGTCGTTGTAGACTCGGCACATTCTCACTATGGGGGAGCGTAATCCGTAATTGGTACGAGCTACAGGAATGTGGAAGGTGCATTGTGTTGTAGTGGCTCTTGCTGGGACGTGGATGTTGATGAGTGATAAAAGGGATGGACAAATAAATTTGTTTCGACAGATCTTGTACAAATTAACAATGTCAAGAGCTGTGCATTTGTTTTTTATACTTAAGATGTTGAAGTAATTCAATGAATCTGCGTAGTGTTGCCGTGGGATGTTTAACCTAAAGCTAAGCGATCTGATGTATTTCCTTTGTATGTCTGTATATATTCAATTAATACATTACATGGACTTGGTATTTTAGCTAAAACTAAAACACCTACAATAATATATTGCAAAATTTAACAAAAATTAATCTTTAAACAGTAGTTTTCCAAATAAGATATACATTTTATAAATATTTAAAACGAAGAAGAAGAGAAAAAAAATATAATGATAATACTCATTTTACTAAGGAGTTTTATTTTATAATTTCCATTAATTTCTTTTCAGTGTTTTCTCTACCCATATTGAAAAGAATATTAAATTATTACTGCTGGTTTGAATATTTTTACTAAGAAGGTTGTCGCGAACCGAATGGTGTATGAAAACGCATCTGTTTAAGGCGATCGTCTGGTACGGACGGAGCTCACTTTCCGCTCAGATTTGCGTAAAAAGTCTGAGGGGTGCGGGGTACCGTACGCGGGGCGCGGGAATGTTAGTTCCAGTCTCTCCCGCGGTGCTGACGCCCTAATTACGCCGAATGCCGGGGCAAGGGCGGTACGTGGATATTGGCGAATATATTAAACATTTTTAATTCTTTCATTTGTTTTTCTTAAAAATGTATTATTTAACCTGTGTAAACTCTTGAGAATGGCGAATGGCGTAATTAATCAATGTTTGTGATATATTGGATTATGAAAAATTTGTATAAAAATATAGGCCCGTGCCGCTGGGCGCGACAGCGACAATATAAATATTTTGACTGTACAAAATACAATACTCTGTTATTATTTTATGTTTTTAACAAAATAAACTATATTAACATTTTATATTTGAATATTTTATATTTGAATAATTGTAACGATAAATACATGACTGAAGCAAAATTGAGCTACTATCAAACAATAATTATTCCATAAATATGACTGCACAAATATAGAATAACAAAAACAATTAATTGAGGCAATTCGATTTGGAAAAAATATATTTGCATTATTTATGAACAAGAAAGCCTAAAAAGGGAAAAAAAGATTTTTTGCTATTTTTAATTTAACGTTGTGGGGTATGGCTAGTGTCAAAAGAGGAGAGGAGAACATTCCACCCAGGCGGCGCGTTGTGAAAACATATTATGCAGTGTCATTTTATTTTAACAATATAAATTTAAATTATGTTACAATACATAAACAGAGCTAAAACAATTAAGCATCGAATAGTAATTATATTCCTCGTGTATGGGTACAAGATTATGATAATAAAAAAATTAAAATTTAAGTAACTCCATCTAGAAACATTATTTAAGGTTATTTATTGACAAAAATGCCTCAACAATAAGTTATGTTGGTGTTTAAATAAAAAGAAATTATATTTTGAGTATGTCCAAATTTTTCGGAACAGAAATGGATTTGGTATGCTTGCCTACAAGTATAATTTATTCGTTTACCTCCAACATATTTTGCAATTACGCCATTAAACCGTTCCACTACGTTGTTGTCAACATTATGAAGAAGACTCTCGGAATGTTTGGCAAGTTGATATACGATTTGCATAAAGGTATTGATACACATGCTTATTAGTGGCATGCTCATAAATCAACCGGCGGTTGTATGGCTAAGTGGCATGCTCATTACTAGCAATGTTCGTACACACATGTCACTAATAAGCAAGGCCTAAAGAAGGTCAATACTGCGCATGCTCATGTTCCACTAATAAGCGTGTGTATCAGTAGCTTAATTCTTGGCCAAAATATGTATTTTTAAATTCTGGAACAAAATTAGCATCATTTGTCTTTGAAGCTGTACAAAAATATGATGCACAATCTTTGTGTTCGCCGAAAATATGATGAGGACTATTGACAATATCGGCATTCAAATCCTTAATGTTTTGGCCGAAATGTGTATCTTGCGAAAGTCTGAATTTTACCGCAGATCGTATGGCCATCCTCAATCGTAATACTGCTTTCCCTAGCAATTTTCTCAAATTTAAGGGGTATCTTGTATCCTGGGATGCTATTTTTAACTTCGCAATAAATTTACGATATTTTATTTTTTCAACCGTAACGTTCCGATACGGTTTGGTATCTTTTATTTTTTTTATAGGTACTTGAGTCTCTATCGGAAATCAGCTGAGAGTAAATGAGTCCATTCCTTTCTATCGACTTTTTGAATCCTTCTAATAAGAGGATTCAGGGATTCCGTTTTTGTCGATACTACCTATTTCGCATGCGTGAGCAGCTTCCCGTAAATCTATTTCTTCCATATTTTTTGAAGCTGTATTCTGCCACCAACTGCAGACATTAGCATGCGTCGAGTAATACGACGACTTTGATATAGATGGTATATTAAAAGCTGCCATTAATTCGCATAAGTTAGCGTAGCCACATCCAATACTGATAATTGATAATACCTGAAACGGCGCAGTGATTTACGTCCATGTCGTTGATTTTATCAGTAGAATCACTCGATAAATCAAAATTTAAATTGCACATGTTGCATTTTATAATAAAAGTTTATTGTAATCTTTTTCTTTTCTCCCTTACAATCATTAAATTAGCTATCGAGCAACCCATGAAATCACCATGAGCAGCAATTTCGTTTAAACGATTAAAAAAATACATAACAAATACACGACAATTCGCCTACCTTCTATATTTTGTGAAGAGTTCACAACATTTAATGGTTCTATTTTAAAGAAATTTGAAACACTGCGGGTTTTTTTGTGATTGGACTTTGGGAATGCCTTTTCTGACTTAAATCAATATCGGCAAAACCACTGCTTTCAACATTGTCCATAGCACGTGGAAATGGAATATGGACATCATCAATTAGCGAACAATTAAGAAAATTTTACATAAATTTTTTGGCTTGTATAGAAGCGAATGAATTTTTAATATTTGATACAAGTTACTTTAATGATATTTCAACGTTTAAAAAAGATAAATAAGCAATATTGAAAAAATTAAAATTTTGAAGTCGCTCATTCCTATAACTATTGATATTGGTATTTGTTGCTTGAACACTTTCGTTTCATAATTTAGGCAGGAATCTACCTGTAAAGTATTGTGTAATATTTCTGTTACACCTTGTATATTATTCTATTTTCAAATAGCAATCCAATTTATAATGCAATGAATTCCAAAAACCTTTTTGGAAACGTTAGGTGACGCAACTTGCAACTTCACAAATTAGTTTTCACCAAAAAATAAAAATAGTGAATGAATCCTTACTTATATTCATATTAAGAATGACTATAAATTGAGTCACTTTTGGTTCTGAGTCATCCACCACTTTCCTTTAAGAAAAATTTAAGATTTAAGAAAGAAAAAATAAAAAATCTGTTCTCACAAGCTATTTCTTCGGTAATTATATATTATTATATTATATGTAAATTCGAATACCTAGTCAAGTTTGAATATTGGCGTAAAACAGTGCACTCAAAAATTGTTATTACCTACTTTGTTAAAAAAATGTGTGACCGTAACTGTAGTTATTTTAAAAAAATGTACGGCACTGGATACCAGGAATTTTAGACAAAATGTAGTACTAAGAAACGATTGTAATCGCGCGCCGTGTGGACACGTCCGTAACGCCCAGCTCGTTGGGGCAGTCTGACGGCTTTTTTCGCTGTGTTTTGATTATATAGGTGAAATGAAGAATTTTTAATGAGTTTTTGTTTTTTTTTAATATTCATTTTAAAAGAATAATATCTATTCTTTTAACTTATGAAAGTTAAAAAGTTGTCAACTACGTAAAAAGGGTTTAAAAAAACCACCCAAAAAAAGAAAATATTTTTTAAAAACAGTATCTTTTAAAACATAAATTGTGAGAAAAGTAACTAACCGATTTAAAAATTATTTTTATCGATTGAAGATAATGGTTCACTCTGTAATAATATCGAAAAAAACAAACGTTTCACTGCCCATAAAGTTATAAAAAGCCTACGAAATAGAGCAATTTTCTTTAGGTCTTAAACATTGATTTTTTGTTAATTTATTGATTTATAAAATAATTTAGTTAGTGTCGTTTTAGAACAACATATATATTTAAGATATATGGAAGTTAATGAATAAATTTTAATTTAGTACCTTTCCATACAAAAATGTGGTACAAAATGCAAGAGAAGTTATGAGAAAAAGTGCTCGGCGCCGTTGAATTTTGCGGGAATTGCTAGACGATCGCCTTAAGGGATGGAATAAAAACATTTTTTTGAATGCAGTAAATCGTGTCAGGGGGTATTATTTTTCTTCGTAGGTCAGTCTATAAAAAAATATGCAACATCTTAAACACTAGGTCCTGTCGTGGGACTAACTTCATAACATAGTTCCCACATTCCTGACCGAGGGGTTCGCACATGTGTGATTCGGCCACCCGCACGCTGGCGTGGCACAAGAAGCAAGAATATAAAAAAAATACTTACCTACCCGCTGCTTGGGGTGTTTAATTAATTTTAGATTCATTATTATTAATGGACATGGGATTAAATCAAATTATGCAAGGGCAGGTTGGAATCTAATGATAAGGAAATAATCATTGTGTATATACATATTGTTAATTTTATTACGTAGCATTCTATGTTCTACATTTTTAGTTTTATACTTTAGTGTAAAGCCACCAGGGCATTGATTGATAAAAATTATATTAATTATACAATTATGATGACGACGATGTGTTGGTTAATTTTGATTAATTTTAAGGTATGTAATGAGGAGGAAATTCTATTTATGAATTGTAATAGATAATATATGTAATGATTATGAATTGTAATATATGTAATGCATAATGTAATGATTATAAGATTTAATTTTAATTGATTTAGTATGTTTTGTTACAATTATAAGGAGATATTATGTTTAGTTATAATAATTACCATAATTTTAAGCGCAATAATTATTAGTAAATTATCATTTTAATATGTAGGTACCTACATAGTTTTAATATTTGCTGTGTATAGATATAGTATATTTAGATCGGTTTCCAAAAGGGGCTGGGCGATCTGTTCCAACCAATGCACAGTCACGATTTTTTTTTGGCGCCACCCGGAGACCCAATCAGCTGGTGTTAAGCATTCCCTCCAGCGCAGCGGGAACATCCCAAAACGGAGATTATATAATGCCCGACGCAGCCACCGAGAAGGAAGTTGGTTAGAATTTTATGTGAGAGGAGTACGTACGTCAGGGAGTTCTATGAAAGAGTTCGTTAGAAAATTCGGCGAGTGTAGGACGCCAGGAAGTTGTGCGGGAGGTTTGAGAGGAGAGTTGATGGAGCAGTACGTCGGAAGTCTCGAGAGGGAAGAGAGCAGTCGATAGAGAAGAGGGTAGTACGTCGGATGGTCTGCAATAGTCGGCAGAGAGAAGCAACAAAGGGCTAGCAGGTGGATTGAGTAGCCTGCTTAGGGCCCAGGAAGACAAGGAAAACCAAGAAGAAAAACAAGAAGAAAGAACACAAGCAGAGACGGGAAGGACGACGCCAGGTGGACTGCAGTGACCACCAGGAGTCATCATCTCCGGGTAGAACGACGAGAACTTCGTTTCGAGACGCCGCACTGGAGGACGCGACTCGCCCCAGGATAGTTAAGGTAGTTTTAAATTAATTTTAAGCATTCAACCCTTCTCATTCGTATTAATTTTGTGTCCAAATTTTTCGTTTTCTCGCTCGTATTTCATTGTATGTATTTCCAACCTGCCTCAACATTTTGTGTAAAATAAATTAGAATCAATTGATTTTCCGCGAGTCTCATTTTCCCTCCCTGCTTCCTTATCTTGTGGCTAAAATAAATTGGGTGATGGTATCATGTTAGTAACCGATCGCATTTTTTTCTGCGGAGCGGATAAAAAATAAGCCGAGTCGTGTTATGTTTATATATTCTAGGAGCTTGGAAACTGAATAGTCTTTGGCCAAAAGTTGTTTTCATTTTAGGAACCGTTTTATTATATTTTGCTCTAGTTAGATGTAGTCTTTCAGGTATAATTTGCAGATTGTTTATATTTTTATGGAATGTTGTTAGAATTTTCTGTATTCTGTATGTACATTTTGTCATGTGATACTTCTTTGGGTGTTGATTGGTTGAATCAGATATTGATGCCTTTACTTTTTACACCCCTCAATTGGTCGCTATGCGAAATTTATACAATTTTTTAAATGTTGACTAACAAAAATAGTTTTGGTAGGCTAATTTCATTTCTCAGGTATCAAAACTGCAGAGGGTTTGTTATGAAAAGGGAAAACTTTGAATAAATCATGTAAATTACCGATTGGAAAAATTAAAATCTAAAGCGTGGGAGTTGAGCAACTTGAGCGTGGAGTTTCCGGGCCACGGGCTGCCATCGAGCTTGACTCTCCGGATGTCTCTCTGGGTGGAAAACACCAGGGAAGGTTCTTCGTCGGCAGGATCTGAAACCGTCATTTCATCACTTAGTTTTGTTTTTATATAAATTAAGACAGTTCCCAAAAAAGCAATATACATCCGACAGCACCTATGTAAACTGAAAAAAAATCTACAGAAAAGCAATTTTACAGGAGAGTTATTTAGAGCTTGGCTTCACATACAAAATGAGTATTTTTGTCTATTTTTATGTCAGTTTTTTTTATAGACATAGGATTGAACATTTTCAACCCATAATCATGCACAGTGGAATGTAACTGTATATTAAACTACCGGGGGACATAGGGATGAAGATAATATAATAACTTTTAGAGGGAGTTAAAGAAATATGTGATGCTTACATTTGAAGGAAATTTGTAGTAATTATATGCAATTCTGTTTATATTAGGATTCTGTTTAATTATTATATTACCTACCAAAGAATAACACAAAAAAAAAACTATGCAGGAATCCTCCGTGTCTACGTTTAAAATCCTAAATCTGGGCTACCAATCGCACAACCTTAATTTTTATCAGTATTCTGGAATAAATCTTAACTAACTTAGCATCATGCCATGTTCCACGGGGATATTGAAGAAACCTGTTTGCTTCTGACTTCCAAATATAAAGAAGAGATATGAAGAGACGTTACCGTTGACAGCCTTGCAGTGCGTGGAATCGGTGGGCCGATATCCTTCAACGCAGGAACAGGCGAAGGAACCCACCGTATTGTGGCACACTTGATCGCAGCTGCCTTCCAGATCGCACTCGTTCAGATCTGAAAACAGAAAACACATCATTTCAAAGTATAACAGTTTTAGAAGTGCAAATAACTCTCGGCTCCGTTCACACTGATTCACAATAACGTCGCACGTCATAAGAATTTAGAGAGCCTCGATCAGTCATTTTCCAATCAAGTCCTTGAAGAATGAGGTTGTGGTGGTCGAGAGCTACCTCAGATTCTAGCCGCTACGCAGCAACCATTCTGGCCAATCAGCGCAACACACCCGTACGACTTCCCATAAGCCACAGCGACGACATTCTGTCAATGATCGTTATAGCATTTAAAAGTAATATAAAAAGTAATATTCCTATTCACAAGCCAATCTGTAAAGGTTGTTCAAATAAACCGCAACATCAAACAGTGAGTATTACTTACATTCTCTATTGACCTGCTCTGTCGTATGGACCTATATGTATATATATATATATATATTGCATAAAACAGTTTTACATTTGAAAAGTATGTGAAAAATGTACAGCTGTTTTATTTATATTTTTCCTTAACAGGTATTATTGTATCGCTTCATTTGGGATAAAATATTTTTGTCAGAATCAATAAAATGTATCGAGTGTAGAAAGCCAAAAGGGCGGTTATTTCCAACTTTACAGGAGAGCAAAATAGTGTTTCGTCAATCTGATTTTGTTAATTTTTCTTTTATTGCTAAACGATTTCCATATTTGTTAATCCATTACACATATGGAGATCGTTTAGTAATAAAAGAAAAATTGACAAAATCAGATTGACAAAACATTCTTTTGTTCTCCTGTAAAGTTCGAAATTATCACTAATGCCCTTTTGGCTTTCTACCCTCGACATGTGGGATATAAAAGCAAAGGCAGCAATATCCAAAAAAAATTTAATGCATTTATCGAAGATATAATGTACTGAATTCCAGATTCTACAGGAAACATTTGGAAAAATAGATACATGAAATCTATAATTCAGTACATTTTAAATTAGTAATCCTCGACGACTACATTAAGAACAATTTGTTAAAATTTTTGGAAATTGCTACCATTGCTATTATACCCCACATATGTTGTACCTACGTTATTTTTTTTGAACATTTTTATTTCTAAAACAATGTTATCCAGATTTATTAGAAATCTAAATTTAACATAACCCTAATTTATCGAATTTGACTATTTCTTCCGACACCTAATGTCAAATGTGAATTTGCTGTATAAAATGAATAAATTCGAAATCGGAACAATTTATCATTCCTACTTTCTGTTACGTGTTTCCGTAATTGCATTCGTGAAATCGTGCATCCCACAAACCGAGCGCAAAAATGTTGCACATAAAAAAAATCTGGTAGAATGCACAGATCAATGATAAATTATTGTTACATTTTAAACAATATTTTAAAATGGGAGTTGCGGTTGGAGATGTTGAGTTGAGAAGTACCTACCGACACAGTGGTTTCCCTCCGGCTTCTCACCCTGGGGGCAGTAGCAGGCGGGGCCCCCGAAGGTGGGCTTGCAGCCGTGTGCGCACTTCAGGCTGCTGCAGTCGATGCTCGTATTTCCTAAAAAAAATACATTAATTTAGTGATGTTCTTTCTAATAGAGATGGGTTGTCGTTATTTTTGTTCACTTCACTGAATGAACGAATGGTACAGTTCACTTTTTTATTTTATTAGGTCAGTATTATGTTTATTAGTTCAGTAGTTCAGTAGTTTATTATTATGTTTATTACTTCAGTAGTCGTAAATCAAAATATCTCCTAAGGAATAAAAATCCCTCCATTAGAAAAAAACTTTGGTGGGCAAATGAATTATTGACAATCAAAAATTCAAAAGAAAGATTCCAAATAAACAGATCATACACATGACTGAACAACTCAAACAATAGTTCAATTAACTGAACGAAATTTCCCGTCTCTACTTCCTAATTGCATTTTGAATCAAATTATACCTTAATATCCTTTATTCTTTTACACTATGTGATATTAAGTCTAACATACTTCCTAATTTCAAGTTATTTTGTGGAATTCTTTAACCGGTCGTATGCCAGAGCGTAAATCTACGCAAATATTTTTGTACCCTCTGTATGCCAGAGCTGAGATATGCGCTCTCTAGACATGTATGCGAATTTGACCTACTTTATCTCTGTTTGTGGGTTTTTAAAGCTTATTATTGGTTGTATCTCAAGTTTTTGAATGAATGAACGAGTTCTATTCGTCAAGTAACCTCAATTGCTGCGAAAATCGGAAAAAATCATTTCAATTGTCGTCTTCGAACCGTGCAGTAATTGTGTTATTTAACTATTAAAAAAAGTGTGTTTTTTAAATAAAAAAGTGTTAAAATTAAGTATTTTTATATTATTTGATATATTTAGAACGAAAATATTGAAATACAATATCATTAAGGTTATTGCTTCCATGGTTTCATTCGATAAACATGTGCATACATTTCTGACAGTAAATTTCGTAACTTATTTTCATAATTAATGAATAAGTAATTATTGAAATATGAGTAATTATTGAAATATGAGTAATTATTGAAATATGAGTAATTATTGAAATATGAGTAATTATTGAAGTCTGTATATTGAGAAACCAGAAACTGCAACTTCTTAGCGATTATTGTTGATTTTTACATGAATATAAATAACCATCACAAAAAAGTGTCTAAAAAAACAGCAATCGTGTGCGAAATTGCGCGCAGGTAGCATACATTCCGCGTTTCATGCGGGCGGCATACGACCGGTCAAAAATATATATTTACAATTTCAACCAGTATAAGGAAGACAACAGAAAACTGCATACTATGTTTTAACTTTTTAGCAATTATTTAGTGAATAAAACAATAACTAAACTAGTGAAATTGTTAGTGTAAAAATATTGTAAAATAATTAAATAGTGTAATAATAAAATAAAAAAATTAATACATATTTTTCCCAATAGCATAACATTTCAATCTTTCAGTGGGAGATGTTTGATAGCCGGAGTTGTGGCGTTTCATTTTAAGATTGTATCACTTACGGCATATATCCCATTCGTCACTCGTGTCCGGGCAGTTGCCTACCCCATTGCAGAAAAGCGCTATGGGGATGCACATGGACAGGTCGTCGCAAGACGCCTCGTTTGGCGGACACGTCACGCCCTCCTGACCTGTAATTATAGAGGTCACGTTAATTTTTTAAGAATGGCAACATGAAAATGAAAAAATATTTTATATAAGCTTTTCGAAGTTTTTTACAATTGGAAAACTTGGGTAGTTGGACCACAGTATAAAAAAAATTTACCAAATTAGTCATCGCTGAATGCTGGGCGCAGAAGCTTTGGAAGGCCAAAACCGAGATGCTGCGGAAATTTCTTCAATATAGTGAGGTGATCTGATTGAGACATAAAAGATTCTAACCAAGTATAACTGCCCAGATTTTTTTTTTAATATACAGGGTGTCCCGTATCTCGACGTCAAGCCGAAATCGGGTGATAATAGTTGTCAGAAAAATATTTAAAAAATTCTAAGACATGTGTTTTAAAAATTACAAGCATTTAAAAAAATCAAAAAAATCTACATCCTGTAACGGTCTTTGCACTCCCGTTGCTACAAATATTTATTTTTCTTCATTTTTTTTTATTATTATGTAATCTTGAATAATGCTTCTGTAAACGTTTGACCAAAATTCAAAGCCAACTGCTCCAGCTTGGAAGAAAATGTCACTTTTTGACTAAACCAAGTACATTTTCTTCCAAGCTGGAGCAGTTGGCTTTGAATTTTGGACAAACGTTTACAGAATCATTATTCAAGATTACATAATAATAAAAAAAAATGAAGAAAAATAAATATTTGTAGCAACGGGAGTGCAAAGACCGTTACAGGATGTAGATTTTTTTGATTTTTTTAAATGCTTGTAATTTTTAAAACACATGTCTTAGAATTTTTTAAATATTTTTCTGACAACTATTGTGGCCTATCACCCGATTTCGGCTTGATGTCGAGATACGGGATACCCTGTATGATTATATTGCTAAATTTTTTAAGTACTTATAAATTGTGGAAATCGCTTAATAATAAAATAAATATTGACAAAATCAAATTGACAAAATATTTTTTGTTTTCCCGTAAAGTTCAAAATAATAACTAACGCCCTTTTGGCTTTCTACCCTCGATATAATTAAAAATAAACAATTTTATATTTAAATGCAATGTGAAATGGAAGATGTGAAACATATCACCCTTTTGCTGAATACTATAAATAGATATATAAAGTTTTTGTGGCTGTTAAGGAACAATGTGTGTAGTTAATGACACATTAAGTTATTCTATTAAATTATACATTCACTGAATAATAATTATTTTTTTAATTGTGGACCTGGGAATCCACTTTATACCTAGAAGCTATCAACCATCATTAGCTAACCTGTTGACATCAAGCAACACCAATGGTTAGCTACGTCAACCGCACCACAGGTGGCAGATGTCAGACATCACAATAACATTGTAATATTTTAAATACTGTGGAACCTCGACTTGTGAGTATTTCGAGATATGAGCAAGTTATTTTCAAACAATTTGACTCCCCATATAAGCATTATCTCGATGTATGACTAAACTTAATTATTAATTAGTGTCTTGTTTTTTATGTTCAGACTGCCAAACATAAGAATTAAAAAAGTATTATATATTTTAAATAATAAGGATAAGGATGATCTGAAAGTTTTTTGCCCACAAGTAGCATGTGTTTTTAAGATTTGATCATTGTTTTTGCTTGAATTTTTGAAGTTATCGAATGTATTATGTATTATGAAAAAATGTGAATAATAATACATATTTCTAAATTATAAGCAAAACTCTGCTGCGTGTAAAAATATTTACAAAAATATGTGTTCCAGTCGACCCATTTTTAGCGATATTTAATTAATGCCCTCTTGTCTGACAGATACTCACATTTGGTGGGTGACTCGTCGGACTTGTCAGCTCCGAAGGTGGGGTGCACGCCGCAGTCGGGGTCGCCGTCGCACACCCAGCCCGAGGGGATGCACTTGCCGGTCAGGGTGCACTCAAACTGGTTCTGCTTGCACGACGAGCTGTTGGCTAGAAGGGACAAACGTTTCCATTTTTTAATACTAGTTCAGGAAGCGAGTGCTTGTTGCGGACCAATCCTAGGATTGCGACCCGAAGAAGAAGAAAAAGTTCGGGAAAACATTTTTGAAGCAGTCTCAACGAGACAAAGATATTTTATACGGGAAAGATTGTTTGGGCGTTTAAAGGGCTTACAGCCAATCATTGGCTGGCTTAAGTGATCGCTTCACCGATTCTACCCATGATCAACCACCACATCTATGATTGTTTGGATTGTTTAGATCCAACAAATTTGGTAAGTTGTATATGGTAATTATGTACCTCGCTTCACTTTTTTCGATACAAACTACGCTACGCCATCTGTGATTGTGATTTTATATATAGAAGCGATGAAACATTATATATATATGTCATTAATTTAAATTATCAATATACACACTAAAAACACATACATATATTCTATAATAGTTTTTTAGTAAAGTTCCTAAAAAATTTCAATGACTGTTTTTACACAAAGAAACAATTCTATAAATTGTTTTTGATATTTATTGACGTGATCAGAGGTAATAATATATTCAATTAAACATAAACCAGTTTTGATTAGGGATGCATCATACGCACTTTTGCCGATACGGTAACGATATTTATAAAAAAGTATCGACGATACCGAAACCGATGCAGATAGTGAAGATTTCAAAAGGTGTAAAAAGTTGTGGGTTAAGATCAAAAACAGACGAAATTACTTGCGTAATATTTATTAAGAATGTTAATGAAATTATAAAAATTGTAATTCAACAAAACATTACGTTCAGATTTATCATACGAGTAGCTTGTTGGTGTGGTGGTTATGACACTCGCCTAGTAATCTGGTGATTGGTGGTACGAGCCCCATTCCAGGACACCAGCAATTTAGTGTTATTTTCATAGCACAGGCTTTTGGCTTTGTTTGAGAATAGTAAGAATATTGACGCGACATGTATTCCGTGTTCGGAATGAAATTATGAAACGCGGGGATTCCCCCAGTGTAGACAAATTGTGCAGCATTTAAACATGAACGACTTAAGGGCGAAGATGATGCCTTTACATGGATTATCTATAGTGCGAAATTCAAAATGTATCAGTGTATTGGTTAATGAATATCACCGATTCCGATAAATCTGAAAACCCACAATATCACCGATATACCGGTATTGGTTCCATCCCTAGTTTTGATACTACTGAAATCTTCGTCAAGAATGATATACATTTGATTGATACACGTTAATCACAAAAATGATTATGTTCTAGAACATTCCTGATGTCTAAACAATAACAAATTTTCTGAATTTTCAAACCATGTTTCAAAAACAGGGTACACTTTTGATTAAAAAAAACGCGTCGAAATTTTACAAGTAAACAATAGAGGGCTTAGATTAAATAGTTAAGAAATTTTAAAAATTTCTTAACACTAAACCATATATAATTAATCATCAATTAACAACATCCTTCCTCCACCCTTGACAAATATTGACGAGTTTAAAAAAAAGATAAAAGTATGGCTTGAATGAAAAAATTCAAAATTGGCAGCATTACAATGGTATACATAACTGTCAGGATACAGAAATAGCAAATTGCTTATTTCACAATATGGCAGAGTTTTTGAGATATCATTTATTTATTTATTTAATATTAACGGAAAACCAACAGCACAACAAAAAAGCATAAAAACATTAATATAACATAGATGGCCAATCATAGGTCTCCACTTTTAGAAATATGTCATGAAATAAACTTTGGCATGTTAAGAATAATAAAACAAGAAAAAATAAAAAAATTTAACAAAAGAAAAAGAGACTTATTTAGAAAGCAGAAAAGAATTCTGCACTCAAAATTTTTCTTAATCTTGTGTGGCTGCACTCGAACAAATTAATATGCAATAATCTTATCAATTTATCAATTTATTGAATGCATCGCATACCTTCAAGATCAACTTTGCAAGATCCCTCAAGATCAAAACGCAAAAGTATAATGTAATTCATACCACACCAGCTTCAAATTGCTACAACTCAGGCGATTCTTGGAATTTTTGACTGAGTGATGATTCAAATTATTCTATTCTCAGAACTTCAAACTATGAGACAAAGCAATCGCGTCGTACCCACGGCTCAGACATACTTATCCGATCATATTTCTTAAATGGAAAGACCTGCACTCGAGTGTCTTTTCGCCATTCTAGAACGTCTTTCAATTTCAGAAAAAAAAAAATTTTTTTTCATTTTTGAATGATACTTTTTTTTAAAAAATGCTCTCACCAAATGTTTTAAAGAAATAAGTAAAATTGACGGAGATACAGCGATTAAATTTTAATAAAAAAATTAGTTTGTATGTTAAATTATCCTTCAGCAAAACTTTGAATGCGTTTTTCTCGAAACTACCTTTTTCAACCTGGTTTACAACACATTAAAAAAGTGTACATCCGATTTGCATGCGCCAAGTCATAAACTGTTCGAAAATCCAGTCTCTATGGCACTAGGCAGGGATTTTTTTATAAAGAGCCCCTTCCGGAATTAATTTCCACCATTTTGTTTTTTTTAGATACCGAAATTCCCCTACGTGATGCTGTAAGCCTATATGTCTAGTTTATAAATATATTTTTATTTTATTTTCCAAGTCAACCAAACACTGTCAACCGCCAAGCAGCAATTTCGTCAGCGTCCTCATGGAAGCAGCGTACACCGCAAACTATACTTTAGATTCGAAAACAAATATTTTTATAGTCTTCTATGTGTATACGGGTGTACCAGAGCTAGCAGCAGAAACTGGGCCAGTAGATTCCTGCCTATGTTATGAGCCTAAAATGTTCAAGTAACCATGACCTTATATCAATAGTTATGGAGTTATGCAATTATTTTTTAAAAAACGTTTAAGTATCATTACAGTAACTTAAATCGTTTACGAAAAATTCATTCGTTTCAATAAAAGTTAAATAAAATAATAAAAACCCTGAAAAAATTCCAATTAGAGTGTTTTCCAATTGGAATTGGATGGTTGTTGTCATTTTATTTGACTTGTATTAAAGGGAATGAATTTTTCATATTAGATATAAGTTACTGTAATGATAGTCGAACGTTTTGCAAAAATAAGTCAGATATTGAAAAAAAATGCAAATGTTGATGTCGTATATCTCTTTAACTATCGATACTAGATCATGATTGCTTCAACATTTTAAAATCATAACATAGGCAGGAATCTACGGGCCAAGTTTCTACTGCTGGCTCTGGTACACCCTGTGGAATGCCACCAGTATAAATTGGCGTGCGAGGGAGGGCGTCCGTGTCGCGAAACAGAAGTTGCCAGGGTGTAAATTTACTACACAAAACAGAGTGTCCGGTACATTGACAAATATATTTTATGATATTATATTAGAAATTTGGTGGGGCAACTTCATCTCAGCACTCCTCGCTTTATTCTACCTACCACACTACAGCCAACATTGCATTCACGTCTAATTTGTTCATTCCTCACTCTATCGACCAAAGATTTTCCACACAAGCGTCTTGGTGATCGTATTTCTACCGCATTCAGTCAACTTTCATTCCTCTTTTGCCAATTCCAGGCTTCACTTCCGTACATCAGGGTTGGAAAATTCTCCCATCTTTAAATTGTCTGCAAAGAGACGTGTTACACAATATCGAGAGTGTCGCTCGACATTTGAGCCGGTGGAACAAAATCGAGTGACCTCGGCATTGGAGTGAAAAGGGTCGAGGCGACTCACCACACAAATCTGCGCACTGCGTGGTCGACGAGCACTGCCACGTCCCCAGGCATCTCCCATCGTCGCACCGGTAGTCGTCAGGACCGCACGTCGGACTACTTTCTTCTGAAACAACAAGTAAAGGTACTGATACACGTGTTATTAGTGGCGCAATCCTGTGTGTGGAATGCAATCCCGATCCCGCGAGATCTCGAGGTATTTTACGAGATCAATCCCGAACCGAAAAATCGGACGGGATTATCGGGATTGATCAGCAGCATGGTGTAAAATAAAAATAAAATAAAATAAAGCTGGGGAAAGAAAACCAAACAGCAGAGCTACCAAGAAGAATAGGTCTGGGCTGGGCAGCATTTGTTTGAAAATAAAGAAATCCCAATATGCCTGAAAAGAAAAATGCTCGATACATGTATCCTATGACATTGACATATTGACTAGAAACAGCAACGCTAACAGAAAAAAGCATACAAAAATTAAAATGTACACAGCGGGCCATGGAAAGGCAGATGCTCGGCGTAAGCCTTCGAGATAAAATCAGAAATGAAGAAATAAGACGCCGAACAAAAGTTGCCGATATTATGGACCGTATTGCAAAACTAAAATGGCAGTGGGCTGGACATATGGCTCGACAGGAGAATACTAGATGGGCACCCAGAATCCTACAGTGAAGGCCCTGGACAAAAAATATAAGCGTCGGAAGACCTCCCAAAAGGTGGTCTGATGACATAGTCCAGCAAGCAGGAAGAACCTGGATGCGAAGGGGGAGAAATAGAGATGAGTGGAAGAAAATGGAAGAGGCCTACATCCAGCAGTGGATGGAAAAAGGCTAAGGAAGCAGAAAAAGAAGAAGTTGGTGTATCTGTACGAATGTGGGGGAAATAGAGGCCTATATTTAGGATTCGTCTACAATTGTTTAGTTTCAGTGGTCCCGCCCAGTGTTGAGTGTGGAAGGGCATTTTCAGCTGCTGGATGTCTAGCGCCTGAAATAAGATGCCGCCCGACAGATAAACCAATCCACATGCTCAGATTGCTCAGCTTCCTACGAAGCCATTTTCAAAATCACCCTTAGATTAAGTGGACGATTTAATTTTTTTAATGTTTAATATTTTTAATTGTGTATGTCTATAGGACTTTTAGTAAGTTCTTAAAACTTATGTTCGTGTCAGTTTCAAAAAATAAAAATAGCTTTGAATAATATTTGCTTTATTTTATCAACCTAACATAGTAATAAAAACTACTACTAACTTTACTACATTGACCGATTGATGCTTGGAAAAACGCCTACAAAAACTTTAAAGCGATGATTAATAATGAATATTTTATTAAAATTGCTGATATAAAAATGCAAGGCGTTGTCGTTAATTGCTATTCAGCACTATAAACAAATAAAAAACACAAAAGTATTCGGGATCCCGATCCCGATTGGAAATTCTAATCTCGAGGGATCCCAAAAGGGCAATCCCGACTGGGGATTGCATTCCCTACAAGTGAGCATGCGCAGTATTGACCTTCTTTAGCCCGCGCTTATTAGTGGAATGTGTGTACGCACATTGCTAGTAGTAAGCCTGCTCATTAGTGGCACGCTCAAAAATCAACCGCGCGTTGATTTATGAGCATGCTAATGTCATTCACCATGAGAAGGGGTATCTTTTGAGCATGTGTGAACTGGCTTGCTTATGAGCGTGCTAATGTCATTCGCGGCTAGTATCGATTATCAATGCGATCTTCTCAGTCCGCGACAGATGAAACAAATATGGCGCATTGGGGAGATGACAAAACATTACTTTCCGTGACTTATAATAGGAATCACGAATGCCTGTGGAATACTCGGTCACCGCTGTGTAAAAATAACATAGCAAGGAATTATGTTTATGAAACATTATTAAAAGACATGAATGATTCAAATCTTACAGTAAAAATTATACAAACTATTTTTTTTAAATCAACAACTATTTTGATGCATTGCTTCGCTTGAATTTTCTATTTCAGTTTGCAAAGTTTCCATTTTGAACTAGAGTTCCTCTCTATTCAATGACAAGAGCATGCCACTAATAAGCATGTGTGTTTGATTGACAGCTTTGAGCATGCTCATTATGAGTATGCTAATAATGAGCAAGTGTGTACGGTTGTTATGGCATGCTAGTTATGAGCATGCTCAAAATAAGCATGTGTATCTGTACCTTAAGACGTAACGTGAGATGGCGCGTGTCCGCAAGGAAACTGCGCATGAGATCACGAGACATACAACACCGCCAATGCTCTTATCTCGGCATACCACGCTGAAGAATTTTTGTAACAATAACACAACGCAAAACTGTCGCAGCGAGTGATAAGTGGCTGACTATAAGTGACTACAGGCAGTTCTTATAGACTAAGAGCAGCTACATTGGCTTCGCCTGCCGGAACGGATAAATTTCAAACTCTCTCTGATGGTGTACAAAAGTCTTCAAAGGAAAGCACCACAATATTTGATCGACCTCTGTATCATAGACAATAGCACTGGAAGACGGCTCACACTGCGGTCAGTTAAATCGGAGGCACTCTGCAGGCTGGTAGTACCGAGGAGACCTGGAGCCACCGAGTTTGCGAACGTGCTTTCAGCTTTGCGGGCCCAGCTACGTGGAGTCAGCTGCCTGCAGTGTTGCGATTTATGAAGAACCAGGAACTCTTCAAGAAGAGCCTAAAAACTAATTTTCGGGATGTCGTTTTTATATATTGTAATTATTTATATACATAAATATATTACGGAGGTACTCTGTACTTAGTATAAAATTTACAGAGATATTCATTTAATTAGAAGCGATGTCAACTCTGTTTACATCATTGGAGAGGAAAGTAAGTAAGAAAATAAGTCCAAAAAGATAAGTAAAAAATTATACCACGCTAACCTGACTATTTATTTTCAAAAACCAGTTTAAAGTCGCGGAAAATACTAATAATCTATATATTAATTACCCTTACCAATGTCGTACGTTTCTGCATTTGGATGATAATTTTATTTGTATACAATAATTTTGGCACGGTGCCCATTGGGTTGTCTGGCGCGGCGGATAACAACGTCTGACTGCGGATCGGTAGATGCCGGGTTCGAATCCTGGCAGGATCGAATTTTTTTTTTACGGTCGAGAATATTTTTTTTGTTGAAATTTTAATAACAAATATTTTTTTTATGTAACAAGCCAAATTAAACAAAGATTAATTTTTTATAACGTTGTATAAAAGTAATCAAAACTGCGAGAAGAGAAGAGAGTAGGTACCTACCTATCGAACTATGGTTTATTCCGCTCTGACTTATTAATCGGTTAGAAATTTTGAATAAATACTTTGTCTTAATTATATCTTAACTACCCATAATTAAAAGTGGAAATTTACCAGATACAATTGACCGCGAAGCGGCTGACATAGGTATAGGTAAACAATTGTGTTTGCTGCACAGCAAACACATTTGGCCGCGAAGCGGCCACAATAGCAAAAATGGAAGTTTACCAGATACAATTGGCCGCGAAGAGGCTGACGTAGGCATAGGTAAACAATTGTGTTTGCTACACAGCAAACACAATTGGCCGCGCAGCGGCTATCGCTGGCCGCGGAGCGGCCATCATTAGCCGCGAAGCGGCCACAATAGCCGCCCGCAGGGCCTAGCAGTAAGCAATCGGCGAGGCCGATTGCTTTCCTGCTAGTTAATTAATAAATACCCTTGCGCGACCGCGCAACAATACCCACGCGTTGATTGCGCGTTACTCTCTAATTATCTTAAGTTTTAAATCCAACAAGTTACGAATTCACGTACCGACAGACAGACAACAAAATTCTTATATTTATTATTAGAAGATTGCTCATTTAGTGTAGTTTTGAAAATGATTTACGTTACGTTACATTTATTATGTTTTACTTTAGAAAAAAGTTATCGCTGTTTTACTGCAAAGGAGCTCATTGGAAATTATTTATACTATTGTATTTTGCTATTACTTTGTGGTTATTATGTTGTGGTACATTATGAATATATTAAACGAAATAACTTTGTTTATCGCCACTTAATTTTTGGTAAAACCAACCGGTTACGGAAACAACGTTCCTTCGTCGGGGTATACTTAATCCTAATTAAACTTTACAAAATTATGAATAATCATACCTTAGTGTAAGTGTCCAAATGAGGGTAAATAGTGCGGGGTGCGAAAGAAACAGGTGATAGGGTAAAAGGGAACATATTCAAGATAGGACTGTAAGTTAGATTTTTTTGTTATTTATAATAGATTCATTATTATTTATGTCTTTCTTAATTTCTAGGGCTTCTAAATTATTTAGACGTCTATTTTCACTATCAATGTGAAGTATATTGACTCCTGTATTTTTATCAAAACTATGGTCATTCTCAATAACATGATTGGCAAATTCGGAAAAATTTATTTAAATAATTGTATTCCTAGAAATGATCAGAAGACGACGACTGTAAACTGTTCGTCGAAAACATTTGTCACGTGTACAGCGTCGAGTGCAGCGGCGGCTGACCGGCTCATGTGCCGCCCAATTGACACTGAATTGACTACCAGACAATCAGCAGTCTCCGCAAACACGAGCTCTGATTGGATAATGGCCCAATTCACTCGTTGGGCATATTGATCTGCCGCCCGTTAAAGTTGAAACGTCGCTTAAGCGGCCGCCTAGGTCAAGTGCATATAATACATTCGTACCGTCACATTACACGCACACGTTACACGCGCACGTTACACGCGCACGTTACACGCGCACGTTACACGCATCACGTACAGCGGTTAACTTTTCAAAAATCCGCACTACTTTCATCGTTACAAGTGCGAGTTTTCAAAATATGTACATAATTCGCTGAGACGCTACCCTAGGTGGCGGTGTTTACACGCTAACACATACTGTGATTTCGCGATAATTTTATTTGTTGCGAAAATTCAATTTAAATTGGCATTTTGAAAATAAGTAAAATTTCTTTATTTTTTATTATTTTTTTATCTTACGCTTCAACAGGCCAGAGGCTCAATTACAGAGGCGGAACACAAAACACCCAGGCTTGAGTAAATCACATTTGATTGTGACCTCACCGGGAATGGAACCGGAACTCTCGGCGTGAAAAGCCAGTGTCACGACCACTGGGCTACGGGGGCCGTTAATAGAGATCATAGATCAGTTGGATTAACAGAAACGGTGATTTCTAATGTGTTCATGTCAAAAATAATTTGTCTAATGTATAACAAATTATAAAAGCGAAGGCAGCAATACCCAAAAAATGAAAAAATGTTTTGATTGCAGTCACGGAGGATTACTAATTTAAAATGTACTGAATTCTAGATTTTATGTATCTATCCTTTCCAGAATCATGATTCCTATAAAGTTTGAAATTCAGTACATTATAATATAGTAATCCTCGATAACTGCTTTAATTAATTTTTTTTGATATTGCTGTCTTTGCTTTTATACCCCACAATTAATGTAAAGGTAAAATTCAAACATTACATAAGTCTGTAATTTTTTATGGATTACGGGTAGATTTCTGCTCAAATTATGAGATTAATATGTTGAAGCAGCAATGTCCTTATACTATGGACATTGCTGCTATAGCTATATAGCTATGGAGATAAGCGACTTCAAAATTTGCGTTGCTTTTGCAATATTTCTGACTTATTTCCTGTAAAACGTTGAACTATCATTAAGTTAACTTATATAGAACATTAAACGTTTATTAAAATGAAATAAAATGACTAAAATCTTGAAAAAAAACTGTTTCGAAATTCTGTAGGCGTACATTTTTTACCACTAATGAATACATAGGACTTTTTGTTCGGTATTCACTACGTGACACTTGCTTCGTATTCGAACCGGAGTCGCTTCAATTCATTTTTTTACTACTTTTACTCCCTTTATATTAACTCGTGGCGTCTGATTGCTTGCTTGCTTGCCTGCTTGCTGTCAACAAAAACTTTGGATCGATTTTGTCCCTTTTCCCGTGATCCAATCGAGCTGAAACTTGGCAAGTAGACTCGTGGCGACGATCAAGAGGATCTATCAAATTTTCGTTAGAAAAAATTAATAATTATAGTATAATTTCGGATTTTTAGAAATTTTATTGGTTTTTTCAAATTGGAATCATTAGAAAAGTTTGATTACTAGCATAGCGGCCCGATAACGTCGCGGAATATTTTCTAAATTTGAATTACTCCGTCGGTAGGTGTAATAGGTACCTACTTCACTACGAATTTCGAAAATTTATGACAATTGGTTCACAGATGACAGCACACATCGGTTTTTTGGGAAGAAATCAAATAATAATGAGATATTTTTAGAGATTATTGACATTGATATTTGTGTAGACATGTTTCATTTTCAGTCAATCAATTATTTAATTACATGATGGTAAACTTAATTTACAAAGAAAGGGAGTAAAATAAAAATTTGGTTTTTATGGATTAGTTTTTATGTCTTTAAATAGAAGTGCTTGTCGACAAAATGAATTAACAGTGCCAGTTGTTGAATATGTTCGATACCAGGAAACGCTAAAACTGACCTGAAATGTCGCCCGGTCGCAAAAGGTTGCATCATTTATTAAAAACTCGTCAAATATTCGTAGCCGGCGCTCGCCCCTACTTTGCACGGGGATGTTGCTGCGTTTTATACATCAAATTGGAAATCGATAAACAGGGTGCCTCGTATCTAGTACCAAAAACTTCCGACGAGTCTTCTTCATTATATTTTGAATAGAAACCATTCTTTTCCATTTCACTTGGGGTGAAATATGACAGTTACGGAGATAAGCGACATCAAAGTTGGCATTTTTTTACAATATTTCAGGCTTACCTTTTGTAAGACGTTAAAATTAATTTATATTAACAAATATTAAAGATTCATTCGCTTTTGATACAAGTCAAATAAAATGATGAAAACCTAGTAGAAATTTAAAAAATATTATTTTGAAGATATTTTAACTTTTTGTAGACTAACGTTATTTATTACAAAGAACTCATCAGTTTCTTCAAGTTTGTGTTTACTGGGGTATTATGCCGTGTTGTTACGACCTCTCGGGCCGACGTTTCGGATCCCATTGCAGGGTCCATCATCAGGGCTGATGGGATCCAAAACGTCGGCCCGAAAGTCGTAACAACACGGCATAATACCCCAGTAAACACAAACTTGAAGATTCTGAGTGGCCGTGAAAACCTAAGAACATTCTTAACTCATCAGTTGATAAGGGCATAATCTGCCAAAACGATCGTCTTGGTTTGGATAGTAAAAATATTTAACTCTAAAATCGTGCGTTGATTTTTCAATTTTAAAAAATTATTTTGTAGGTTTCTGTCATTTTATTTGACTCAAAGATAACACATATTTATGTCACTCTAGTTTTACAGAAAATAAATCAAAAATATTGAGAAAAAAAACTTTCAAGTCGCTTCTTTCGAATCTACGTAACTGTCGATATTTATATTTTATATTCAAAAGCGTAAAGACTATTTTATATTCAAAATTGAATGAGGAAGGAAATTTTTGCTACTAGCCACGAGACACTTTGTAAAGGTACCACGGATGAATGAAAAAGTATTGAATGAGGAAGGAAATTTTTGCTACTAGCCACGAGACACTTTGTAAAGGTACCACGGGTGAATGAAAAAGTATTGAATGAGGAAGGAAATTTTTGCTACTAGCCACGAGACACTGTAAAGGTACCACAGGTGAATGAAAAAGTATTGAATGAGGAAGGAAATTTTTGCTACTAGCCACGAGACACTTTGTAAAGGTACCACGGGTGAATGAAAAAGTATTGAATGAGGAAGGAAATTTTTGCTACTAGCCACGAGACACTGTAAAGGTACCACGGGTGAATGAAAAAGTATTGAATGAGGAAGGAAATTTTTGCTACTAGCCACGAGACACTGTAAAGGTACCACGGGTGAATGAAAAAGTATTGAATGAGGAAGGAAATTTTTGCTACTAGCCACGAGACACTTTGTAAAGGTACCACGGGTGAATGAAAAAGTATTGAATGAGGAAGGAAATTTTTGCTACTAGCCACGAGACACTTTGTAAAGGTACCACGGGTGAATGAAAAAGTATTGAATGAGGAAGGAACTTTTTGCTACTAGCCACGAGACACTTTGTAAAGGTACCACG
Source organism: Agrypnia vestita (assembly GCA_016648135.1). Taxonomy (NCBI): domain Eukaryota; kingdom Metazoa; phylum Arthropoda; class Insecta; order Trichoptera; family Phryganeidae; genus Agrypnia; species Agrypnia vestita. Next base: position 8,469 of record JADDOH010005789.1, on the reverse strand, counting down.
GGTGAATGAAAAAGTATTGAATGAGGAAGGAAATTTTTGCTACTAGCCACGAGACACTTTGTAAAGGTACCACGGGTGAATGAAAAAGTATTGAATGAGGAAGGAAATTTTTGCTACTAGCCACGAGACACTGTAAAGGTACCACGGGTGAATGAAAAAGTATTGAATGAGGAAGGAAATTTTTGCTACTAGCCACGAGACACTGTAAAGGTACCACGGGTGAATGAAAAAGTATTGAATGAGGAAGGAAATTTTTGCTACTAGCCACGAGACACTGTAAAGGTACCACGGGTGAATGAAAAAGTATTGAATGAGGAAGGAAATTTTTGCTACTAGCCACGAGACACTTTGTAAAGGTACCACGGGTGAATGAAAAAGTATTGAATGAGGAAGGAAATTTTTGCTACTAGCCACGAGACACTTTGTAAAGGTACCACGGGTGAATGAAAAAGTATTGAATGAGGAAGGAAATTTTTGCTACTAGCCACGAGACACTTTGTAAAGGTACCACGGGTGAATGAAAAAGTATTGAATGAGGAAGGAAATTTTTGCTACTAGCCACGAGACACTTTGTAAAGGTACCACGGGTGAATGAAAAAGTATTGAATGAGGAAGGAAATTTTTGCTACTAGCCACGAGACACTTTGTAAAGGTACCACGGGTGAATGAAAAAGTATTGAATGAGGAAGGAAATTTTTGCTACTAGCCACGAGACACTGTAAAGGTACCACGGGTGAATGAAAAAGTATTGAATGAGGAAGGAAATTTTTGCTACTAGCCACGAGACACTGTAAAGGTACCACGGGTGAATGAAAAAGTATTGAATGAGGAAGGAAATTTTTGCTACTAGGCACGAGACACTGTAAAGGTACCACGGGTGAATGAAAAAGTATATTTTGAACTGGAATCCATCATGTCAAAAGGGAGAAGAACGCGAAATGTTAAAAGGATCTAAAATAGGATCGGGGTATAGGCTGCACAAATTCAAATTCAAATTTTCAAAAAATACGTCCTTTTTACTATATATTTCGACCGCAACTTAATGCTTGTAGAAAAGCGCCATGTAGCGTAGCGCCGTGTCTTGGCGACGGACATTGTTACATAGAGAATTATGAAAAAAAAAAAAGCTTTTGATATCTCATTATTTTATGTAACTTACAATCATTTGCGTAATCTGGTAGCGTTAGTGACAGACATCATTAAAAAGAGAATTATGAAAAAATATTTTTAAACCTCATTATTTTCGCCATCTGGTAGCGTTAGTGACGGACATGGTTACAAAGAGAATTATGTATTTCGAAATACGAATAAATAAATAAATGCGCCAATTTAAAATGGGGGCAATTTAATTACCCGTAAAGGTACTGAAATGGCGGTCTCTATCGGTAAAATATAACAATTTAAGCTCTATTAATAGGGATTATTATTAACCCTTAAAGCGCGGCACTTGACGTCGAGCACGGCGGTTGTAAAACCGGCTGCAACGTTCAATTTCATAAGGGTGCGATCGCGTTGCGCTGAGACTAATTTTTCCCATTTTTACTCCCTTTATATTAACTCGTGGCGTCTGCTTGCTTGCCGTCAACAAAAACTTTGGATCGATTTTTGACCCTTTTCCCGTGATCCAATCGAGTTGAAACTTGGCAAGTAGACTCGTGGCGACGATCAAGAAGATCTATAAAATTTTCGTTAAAAAAAAAATAATAATTATACTATAATTTCGAATTTTTAGAAATTTTATTGGTTTTTTCAAATTGGGATCATTAGAAAAGTTTGATTACGGCGGCCCGATAACGTCGCGGAATATTTTCTAAATTTGAATTACTCCGTCGGTATGCATGATAGCTACTTCGATATGTCGAAAATCTAAATTGACTGACAAATGTTTTTAGAATTTAATCTTCAAAGCATGAAATGTCTTATCAAAGCTGAAAACATCTGACATTTTAGAAATATATTAAATTACTGTAAGTTTAGTGTTATGTTATATGTTTTAGTTCGTCTTTAATTATTGTTATATTTTACAAAGAAAGGGAGTATAGTAAAAACTTGGTTTTTATGGGTTACTTTTTTTTTTAATGTATTTTCAAAACATCTGCACTTCAACGCATATCGGTAGCAAATTAAAAAAAATTACAAAAAAACACTATTAAATTAATTTTAACATTTACAAAACAATCACCAAAATAGAATATTGTTAATTTCAGAATAGGTCAGAATATTTGTACACAATAAATAATATCTAAACGTATTTTAAATAATCTAGATACATCCTTCCTTTAAAAAAATCATACAATTTTGTTATTTTTTGAACTGGCCGTGGGAAAACCTGCATACTAAGTTTTTGAAGCAATCATAATATTACCAACCTACTGAGTGCTGAAAATAGACAACGATGTCACGCGATGACGCTCAGTCAACCGCAGACTGCTACGCACGCAATCCGGGGTCACTCATCCGTGACCGCGCTAAGTCTCTAGAGAATTCTACGCCTTTTTATGTCATAGCAAAACACACGTCCGAATAATCTGGAACGTTCCACATGTTTTTCGTTACCTGTAGATTAAGCCTTTCGAAAGAATTTTTGATATATAAGGAGTCATGCGACGCGGGTGATTCAGTTTGTGACGTTAACATGGCGACACCTCCGTAATACTACCGAGCAAACCAGTGTGATTACTGATTCGACGCGATATTAGTAAGTGAACAGCTAACAGTTTCTACAGGCGAACATTGAACGGAGTTTATCAGAAGTGATCTAAGCAATTAATTGATGCAAATTAAGGAACAATTCAATAATAAGTGTGAAACATTCGGAAGACATTTAGCGACTGTAAAATTACGAACGGTACTATATTCTTTGACAAATTAAACCAAATTAACTTCCATTGTTTTTATTTGCCTCCCAAAGTCACGTCCCGTCACAATACAGATGTTTCCTACTGAATCTACTCGCGTGTTCCCGCGCACTCGATCGGCTTCCAGTTTTTTTTCAAACGTCCGAGTGTTCGGGAAACCTTCGACTGAGTGTAGTTCTCCTCGTTTTCAGAATCTCGCGACGATACGGATGAAAATCAAATAAGCACTTCATACTAGTCTCATTTTCGACTAAACGAAAAGAGCGACGTTTTCCCGCGAGGACAAGTCAAGCCATGTATTCACTAGGGGACAAATTGTCCCTCAACAGCATGCGCGGCATAGAGTCTACGTGACGTTGCAACGTCGTGCACTGTTCCGCGACCTCGCGCACAACATAGCGCGGCATTTCTACGTGCCGTGGCAACGTTGACATGCGCACGGTACCCGAGCGTACTCACTGCAACATTCCGCGGAGCGTCAGTACCACGTGGTATGTTTACAAGTGAATACGCATGCGCTGTATCTGTCAAGATGACAATGCGGGGAAACGAAATCGTTCTCGAACTCATCGAGCTGTATCGATCGAAGATCGCATAGAATGTCAGTCCTTCTTTCTCTTTGCAGTAAATAATTTCGCATTCTCCTCTTTTTTCTCCTCTTACTTTTCGATAAACTCATTAACATAAACAGATACGCGGCTATAATCATAACCTCATAGGGCGATATATTTCCGTGACGTCTGGAAAACAATAATTATTTGCAAAAGGACCTTGTTTTTAATAATATTCAATTTACTACAGTAAAACCTCGTTAATTTGAAATTGCGACCCAAAAAAACATTTCGAATTGCGCGGAACCCCGTTTTCGCCAAATGTGATACCGCAGCTGTCATCCATAACCTCATCGAATGACATTTCCGCGACAAGATATGCGAGTCCCGGTGTGTACACGTCAATTGACCGCGTCATTGTCCCCGAAACATGAGCGTAGATGTTGATGCGACATGTCGAGCGGAATGTTTCGCGATTTGTCCCCTAGTGAATACATGGCTTCAGTCTCGCGAGTTTCCGGCCGCCGCGGACGTTTCGCGGGGAACTTGGCCGCCGGCCAAACTGGGCCTTGTTTTAAAGTGGACGAAAGCCGAGCGGCGCTTGTTTACGGAACGAGCGCGTGCGGAGTTGGCGCAGCAGCGAGGAGGGTCGCACTTTTAATCTCTACCCACGACCGCAAACTCGCGAGTTAACATTGCGTCGTAGCGTACTTTCTCCGGCGCTGAGGTTCAAAAACTAATCCGCGGACGGACCGGTAGCGACGACAACTGGACATTTTTTTTTATATACAGGGTTATTTGTAAAACATTAATAACCTCGCAGGACTATATTCCTGCCTTGATTACGAGTCGAAAATGTTCGAGCTATTATGACCTAATGCCAATAGTTATGGAGATATGCGACATCAAAGTTTGATTATGTTTTTCAATATTTCCGACTCATTTTTTGTAAAACGTTGGACTATCATCGTAGTAACTTATATCGAATATGAAAAATTATTTCCTTTAATACAAGTCAAATAAAAAAATAAAAGTCTTCAAATTCCAATATAGTCCTGCGAGGTTATTAATGTTTTACAAATAACCCTGTATAACTTTTCCAGCTACATCTGTGCGCTCGTAATAATAATATAATTATCGTCAACCTGTTAATATGATACCATTAAGTTGAAGTGAGATATGTATAATTACGTATGCACAATTAAAGATATAAATATGTATGAGAGGTCGCTCAAAACAGAACAACTGCTTCATTATGCCGATCTTGCTAATGACAGTTTAATTATTTCAATTTCCCAGCGGCTCGGCCTGGCTCGACGGGTGTAATAATTACTGTTTTAAAAATAGCAGCGTGCAGGGATGTGCACTGCGCGCGCTAAAAATACCTGTGCATAAATAGAACATCAGAAAGAAAAAACTGAGAACAACCTGACAATCCAATCTATTCTACAATGAGTAGCTTGTTGGTCTTGTGGTTAGGACTCTCGCCTCGTGATCCAAACGTCACTGGTTCGAACCTCACTCCAGATCAGCGAGGTAGTCCTATTTTCATAGCACAAGCGTTTAGCTTAGTTTGAAAATAGTAAGAATATTGATGTGACATGTATTCCGTGTTCGCATCTCTATTTAAAAAAAATATATATGGAAATAACAAGTATGCTATTGTCCCAGAATGGCAAGCAGAAGGAATACTGTAATACTTATGGAGCCATATCCGAATCCCTTGTAATATGTCACAACACTATCGCAGGATCTAGAACGGTCTACAATTATATACAACTTTCGGGAAACGACTAGGACAGTCTAGAAGAGACGGCAACCCTCTACTAAACACTAGAAAGGAAAAGAATCTTCTCGAATGTACGAATTTACCAGCGTTTGGGTATAAATATGCCAGGATCACGCCGCGGCGCAACGTTTTGACAGATCGTTCAGGCGAAGTGAGTCGCGGACTACGGCCAGGTGTGCCCAGTCGTGAATCGAGAAGCGACAGATATCGAGCGAAATAATCGGGCGAGCACTTACCTAAGTGGCGAAATAAATAAATGCGATAAATACTACGTGCGAGAATTGAATGTTCTACACGTGATAGAGTGGATAATATTCAAATATTATTTCTCGATTGTGTGGAGTGCCCAAGCAATAAAAAAATAAACAAAATAGAAAAAATAAAAAATGTTTTTTTATTTTTTTATATGCAAGCTTAAAAATTACAATAGAGTTTCTTAAAAATAAAGTCGTAAACAATAAAAATACACATTAATCTTTTATCAATAAGAGTTTTGCTGTTATACATTCGATGACAAATTATTAATATCTGGTTCATATTTCGTCACTTTTAGTAATACACATGACAAATTGGATTCATCAGTCATTTCTCTTTGTTGAATTACATTGTGTGAAATTCATATCTGAAAATAATGACTCGCAAGCATACGTAGAAGAGAAAATCGATAAGATTGCTCTCGCTAGTTTATTAAAGCGCTAAAGATTTCTGGAATGGCGTTCCAAGTTCTCATTATTTATTCTTATGCATTTTTATTAATTATGTTCGTTGATCGATCGCTTTCAATTATTTCCAAATCATTTCTCATTTTCGTTTCGATAAATTGCATTTCAATGTCTTTAGGTTCAGGCTTTTCTCCAAAATCTCCCAATTAAGGTCATCTGCTGATAGTTTCTTTGGATATAAAATAAATTTTGATGTCTTTTAAAATCTCATGAATTGTTTGAATCTTTAAGAAAACTCGCTGATTATCGATTGTATAGCTACAGAAATTTTTTGTGTTAATTTGATTTGATCTGGCTTTTCTTCTGCAGTTTTTTCTTTTTGGTATTTAGAAAATATTTGAAGGTATTAGATACAACGTCGCGATCGAAATTTTGTAATTTAACTTGAAACGCTTTGATTAAATCAAAAATAACAATAATTGTTTTGTTGCTACACCTTGCAATTAAATACTTAATTCATTTAAATTTAACCACAAATCAGTAAAAAACATTAATTTTGAAAGCAATTCGACGTCTAGTAACTCGTTATATTTTTCTCATTGATTAAAAAAAGCTTAACTTCATCCAAACACTCAACGAATCTTTGAAGAACTTTTCCACGACTTAACCACCGCTCACTGTTGTACATAAGTAAACCCTTATACACTGAGTTTACCTCATTAATAATTCTAAAAATTTTCGTTTGTTTAATCCGCGTGCAGATATCAAATTGACCATTTTGTTACAAGAGTCATTATATCTTACAGTGACATAAGGGGGGATACCCACCTATACATTTCAAAAAATCGATTTTTATTTTTTGCATTCTCATAAAGCTTGAGGTCTTAAGAATGTCTGGTGAAAATTTCAAACAAAAATTCAAAAAAATTAACAAAGTTATAGCTGATAATAGTGGCATATCTTTATCGATTACGCGCCGCGCGGCACGGCGACGCGTACACGCAGGTAGCTGCCAGTCGGGCTCTTTCATAATAGAAACGTAAGGCCTGTTTCTATTATGTTTGTGAAGAGTGCTCGATGATAAGGGAATTGCAAGCACGGTGGACTTATATTAAGGATCTGGAATCGATGATTTTATGTAAGTTGAAGGATTTCACGATTTGTTCATTGCTCAATTTTCAAACGCGTTTTACTCGAAACCATATTTAGAAAATCGGTGACCAAAATATCTCGGCGACCACTGAACCAATCAACTTGAAATTTCTAGCGGTTAATCTATACATAATTTATCTAGTTTTTGGCATAAGATTTTTTAAGTGATTTAGTTTTTTTATGGGTATAATAAATTCGAATTTTTCCCTAAAAAACATTATTTTAAATTCAAATGCCCGCCATTTTGTCAAAAATCTATATTTTCTACGCCAAAGACTAAATTATAGTGTCAGTTTTGATAAACGTTTTGTTTTTTTTCATTCTAATGATTACAGACGAAATGAAGTGGTCACCGCGGAGGACATTTTTTTCGGCAGTCGACAGAACCCAATAATTTACCGCCAATGCTTAATATTTTTCATAAAAAAAATTAACATAATCTTATATGTATGTTCTTTCATGTAAAAATGAAACCAATACCATAATACATATACGTTTTCTTAAAAATAATCACAAAAATTGCCCTTTTTCGCGCTTCGTAGGTAAGTATTCTTCCTTAAATCCGTGCTTTGCGCATAAAACTTGCTGGTGGATAATGCAATGAAAGCTCAGAACGGAATGTCCAATACGTTCTGTAATAACTTGATAAAACCATTTTCCTCTCCAGTCATGCAGATCTATTTCTCTTTGCAATGCAAATATCTAATTATTTTACTGTCGTTGCTAATGATATTAAACTGGTCAATTCTTCATTGATACACAAGTCTGACGGTCGCTGGCTCCGGTATACGAAACATGTTTACTCGACGCAGGGAAATGTGTGGAGAAAAAAATACTACATGTTTATATAATAAAACTGTACTAAAAAATAGTGGATTGTTTTCAGTAACGAGCGAACTACATAAACAAATAATGATTGCGCCAAGGCGCCGACAGCCCGTGGGCGGGGAGCCCGCGCAGCTGGACACAAACACGGGCGCCCGTTTCGTTGTGCACTTCGCACCTGCGATCCTCCAACTTTACTTGATTCCTTCAATTTATTTATTTGTTAAGAAATCGGCACACCCCAAGATCATGGTCCCATTGTATGTACAATGAAAATGAGTAATTCATTAAATAATTGAATGTCCTGATTACAAAATGAAAGATAATTAACGTTTAAATAATACATTAAATAAGATGTTACACTTTAAAGTTTCGAAAATTTTACCATACACTTTGAATGTCAGGCATTACTTTAAGTACCGTAGGAAAGTGTATTATATAAAAGAAAAAGCGCAAACCATAAATAAAAAGAAATAGCTTGTTGGTCTTGTGGTTGGGACACTCGCCTCGTGATCCAAAGGTCGCGGGTTCGAATCTCACCCCAGACTAGCAAGTTAGTCCTATTTTCATAGCACAAGCGTTTAGCTTAGTTTGAAAATAGTAAGAATATTGATGTGACACGTATTCCGTGT